>JAECUM010040132.1:0-30424 GCA_016617855.1 Megalonaias nervosa | reverse complement strand
AACACTGCCCATTAAGCTAATTTACATATGTAAAGTAGAGAGAGTTGATGCCATCGGACTCACCAGATTCAAAGTTTGTCTCTGTGAGGATAAATCTCTGAGATCACCTTTGCCAGCCATGGTTTCAGTATGTTAACCCTATCTACACCTTGGTGGATCAAGCAGATATTTTAGTGGTGACATCTATTGGATTTCATGAATTGCCTCCCTTAGTATTTAATGCCATGATCTGTGAAGGTGTAGAGAGGGCTAACATATCAGAACCTTGGCTAGCGAAGATGTTCTGATATAAAAATTGGAGAAGTTTCATTCCAGCTTCTATTACATTCAAGCATGAGGCTTGCAGAGATCACTCTAATTTCATGAGCTGAAATATTAATGAGGTGACTCTGATTCTTGAGACCTGAGTATGCCTAGTATATAACCAACTTCAGTCAAGAAGAAAGGGCTTGAGGGGTGATATGCTGCTTCCTGGCTTTCACCAGAAGAGTTGCTTGTATGTGCCACAGCTTGCACTTCAAATATTGCTTGAGGGTGCAAAATGGGACTTACATGACTGCTGTTCTTGACATGTCTATGGCTGCCAACTGATGGTACTCTAGTTTTGGCTACAAAGCATGGTTGTGTCAAGTGGACCACTGAACTGTCCGAGCTGAACTAAAGATAGTTTGGGTCAATGGAAAGAACAAGTAACTCACCCTGCATGCTGAAACTAATGCTTTCAGGAAGTATGTTTTGTAGGATGAGAGCCACAGAAAAATGCAAACTAAAGACTTGAATTTATCTGAATTGAGCCAGGTCAAAACCAAGATAGATTCCATTTTGAAAACAGGTGAGGAATTTTGGTTGATTCAGATTAAAATTGGCTAAAAGGTCTGGTAAATCTTTATTCTGACTGATATAGGATCTACCCTGATGCAAGAATGTACCTGATATCATGGAGTGGTAGCCTTTGATGGTAATTAGCGGTTTCTCCTTGTAGAGCAAGTGTAAAAAGACAGCCAATTAAGGAATTGAGGCACTCAAAGGGTTGATGCACCAGTCCCTGAAAACCCACCACTTTCCCTCACAGGCCTTCAGAATGGAGACCTTCTTGTTTTTGAGATTCTTTCCGCAATCAAAGGTTTAAATTCTTTCTCCCACAAGACTGTTCAGGCAAGAGCCAAGCATGAAGAAGATGATGGTCAGGGCTGAGGTGAAACACCAGCAGTTGTTTGAGAAGATTTGGCTTAGCTGGAATCTTCCTTGACAAATGTATTGGAAGATCAAGCAGATCAGCTACCCACAACTTGTCCCATTTCAGAGGGGCTATCATAATCAAATTGCAGCTCTGAGCCTACAGCTTCTGGATTAATTTTGGTACTAGGATTGTGAGCAGGTAGGTAAAGGTCAACAACCCCTCCCAATTGACTGACAATTTGTCCATGGCCCAAGCTTCTGGGTCTGGAACTGGAGTGACAAAGTCTGGCAGCTTGTGATTCCACCTTTTCGCAAGAAGATCAATCATCAGATGCCCCTAAGTGCAGAAATCTGAAGAAAGACTGACTGATGGAGAGACCATTGTACATGAATCACTTAACACTTTCTGGACAGAGTGTTGGCCAGACATTGATTCTGTCAGGAATGTGCCTTATTTTTATGTGTATGTGGAGTTGGTGGCACCAATATAGAAACTGCCAAATCAGAATGCACAGGTTGGTGATTTAATGACTCGTTGGAGGGGGTATGTCACCGCAACAGAGAAGTCTGACATAATCAGGATTTTTTCCTGTGAGATTTCTGTTTTGCTTACATGGTTTATCAGTTTCAAGAACTACACTTTGGTTTAAACATTTAAACAACATCACTGAAAGAAAATATCGAATCCCATGAAAATAATCATTACAATAAAATGTAATGAAACAAAAATAAAATAAAAAGAATTTTAAAACTAACACACAAGCAATTTAATTACATATATGTAACACATAATCTGAGATTTTCTGCTCTTTTGTGCACATGATGTAATGTCATTCTCATTCTGTATTCATCTCTCAGAGAGTCCTAATCTTTCAAAAAGTCCTATGGTTATGGCCTCACAATTGAACTGTTATCTAAGTATAAATCACATTATTAAAATTACAACTTGTGTTCTATTTAACTTCAACTATAAATAGTTTACCATTATTCAATTTAACCAAATTTTCTTCTGTTACATATGAACACATTTTTACATCAAGTGGTAGCACATTTGGTTATTCGTATCTCTGCTTCAATGAAGTAAAACTATGACTTGGCAAAATTTTGTTTTAATTTGGTTGTCTCTGACAATGAAACATTTCCTTTCTTTCCTAAAACATTTCTATGTTTCACTATGATGAAGTAATAGTTCTAATCATCATGTACATACCATGATGGTATCCTGAGGCACGTGTTTAACAAAATCTTGATTGATGAGTAACAAACAATGTTTTTGGTGTTTGCATTAGCCTCACTTTGGAAGTTTCCCAAATGAGACATGGACAAGAGGAATACACTTAACTCCAATTACCTTATTATCATAACCTTTTATGTACTGATGCACCTTTTCCTTGCATATCTCCTTAAGTTATCAAATTTAGCTATATTCCGTATGATTTAAAAGTTAAATAAACTTCCTGCAAACTGTACAACCACTGAAAAATCTCATTTTAAATTTAAGGGTATTATCCTGGGTGTAAATATCAGTATATAAGCCATAACTTTCAAACATATACCAATTACCCCCTTTTATGCATTTTTCCATGTTTTCATAACTCAAATCATATTTGGTAATATTTAAAAACTACATTAATTTGATGTTGACTGCACATTGCATGAGATACTTTTAATTTCATAGATAGTATCCAGTCTGAAACAACTTGAATTGCTTTTCTCTCATAAATGTTACATAAATATCTAATGATTCTATTTTAAATGTTTCCCAACATTTTAGGCACTTAGGAAATATTTGGTATCATTTAAAAACTGAATAACTTTATTGTTAACTTATACATTTCTGAGTCTAAATATAAGCCAATGATTTGGAATACCTTTCTGTGTAATTAACATGTTCATACCAACTGCTCTATTTATTTCTTCATATTCTTTTAAGTCAAATCATCTGGTGTCATCTCGAACCTAAATAAATGTTCTACAGTCTATATAATATTACAGTCACTTTCAATCCAAGGGTTTCAACATCATCAAAAATGCCATTTCATAAATTACCTGAATTTATTTTCAACCTAAAGTGTTACATATTCAACTATGACTTAATTGCATAATTTACTTAAAGAATTTAAAATTATTTTTGCAATTAAGTTATAGTTGCTATTTAATATTTAAAATCTTCATGAATTTTCAATACACCGCACAGCTTTTGAAAAATGTTATTTTAATTCGTAATGTCTAAAATGGAAGAAAAAACTGCCATCTTTGAAATAATGTTTAAATCACCTTTCTGTTTCATAAATGCACATTTAAAAACTTTTTTTATGTGTTTCTACAATTAAGTTATTACTACCTTATTCTTAATACCTTAGCTGTTCATTTTGCCACCATGGAGACAGGTACTTAGATGGATATTCTCCACATATGCACAATCATTTTTTTGAAAAAGTGGCCATGCACTATAACACATGCAGTGACTCAGTTGAAAAGTGTTGCGATATGTATGTAACTGGTTTGAATACAGCCTACATTGGACAATAATATTAAATTCCATCTGGTTCCTCAGTGTCCAATACTTTGATGAGTTGGCTGTGGCATTGCACATGTAAAGTGCCACTGTCATTTCTGCTGATGTTTTCAAATCTCAGCAAGCTGCCATCTGGTCTCCCTGACCAAAAGATCTGGTCAGGGTTAGGGTTCCCTGTTGCACTGCATGACACACTCAGAAAATGAGTGTCATTCACTGTCATAGGACTGGTTGTGTTGAATTATATAGTAGCATGTCCTATTACAGAAGTACATCTATTACTGTTTATTTTGTTCAGTGATGCCACTATGCTTAACATCTGAATAACTGGCAAGTAAACATCAAGTGAGGAAGCTCACATCACCATGAATGAAAAATTTGAATAACTATCTATGGTATACAAAACTGTTGGCTTCCTTTACATGAACAAATTTACGTGGTACAATCCAATTCATATAATATCAAGTTCTGAACCATTTTTTGTACTTCTCTATCATAAAATCCTGTTGTGTACAATGTGAACAGACCATCTGCATCAGAATTTAAACAATCGGAATTGGTGGCATAACTGATGCACTTTGATAAACATTGTTATCTTTCTCTTGGGGAACAAATTAAGCATGTTTTGTTTCAGTGTTGGTTCTTGGCTCAGTATTATAAAAGTAAGTGAATGAATCCTGTAATCACTCCAAATTTATGAAAGGTGTTTTCTAGAAATTGGCCATACAATTAAAGTTTAATGAGGTTGGGTTTATCTATAAATATGTAGGTAATATAATGATGGGACTATGATTTGAGCTGTTAAGTACAACATGCCAAGTCAAATGGTTTTGTGTGTTAGAAAAGCACCTTTCCCAGTTTGAACTGACATTGCCTTCTGATACTAAAATTTTATAACTGTATTTATAATGGGTACTGCCTTAACTTCTGATGAACATCGGCTGAGGCCAAGGGTTTATTAGGGAGACACCATTTAAGTTTCTAAAGGGAGAGATGGTAAATACATGAAAACTATTGTCTTGTTCTGATTTGTAGTATAAAAATGGACAATACGCCATTCCTGGTTTTACTTGTAACAAATTTATCTTGTGATGAATGAAAGAAGAAAAAACATGCCAGTTGGAAAGAACAGTTTAGCCCCATGAATTAAATGAACAGTCCCTTACAGTGTACAGTCAGGACTGAACTAGTTCATACTTTTATTCATAGTTGTGTACATGTAAATTCAGCCTCATAACTGGGCCATTATTGCATAAGGACTAAACACATGGTTCATATTTAAATGTGTCATTTCATTGTTTTCTGTTTTGTTGTTTGTTTTTAAACAGAAGCAGTTGCTACCTGGATTTTAATTGTCCATACCTCAGATCAGACCTGCCAACCCTAACAAGACCATTTCAGTAAGGCAGTTGATTTTTCTCCATAAATTTGACCAGTTTTCAGTAAGGTGTATCAAATATCAGGTACTGCAATTGTAAAGTCAGAAAACATGTATTTAAAGAGTTCAAAGGATTCAAAACTGATGCAGTGACAGTAAACATTATGTTCAACTGAAAAGTTTGTAAAGTATATGCAGACCTTATTTACCTTTAGTATGGTTGAACAAACTCCAGTTCCTAACCCAATGTGGCTCAATGGCTTTTTGCTTTCAACTTGACACAATTTTTGGAATTTATTTTTTACCTGACAACAACAAACACATCTTCCATCACAAGACATAATAAAATTGAAACATGATGTCCAATAAACATAATTGTTGCCCTTCCTGCTTTTATTCACAATAATCTGAATATTCCTGTTTATTCTTCTGTTATTGATTCTTAACAATTTTTAAGAGGCTTATATTCACCTTTGTTTTCAACATGTATTGCTTGCTGGATGCCATTTTTATAAAATTCTATAATCATCAGTTTCTTTTTCATGCAAATGCTTTTCATGAAAATGTATAAGCAGTTTAAAGCATCTGAAATACTACTGTAAAGGTTTGCATGACTAAGTCCACTACTCCAATATGAAACCTGGACCCAAATCAAACACGGTGAGCTGATTATATGGATTTTATCACAACAATTATATTTCCATAGCTTTTACTTTTATTCGCTAAGTCTGCATTTTTAAGGGTCATTTTCTTTAAGACTTTATGGTAAAATCATAAGGGTTGGCAGATGTGCTCTGAGGATTACTTTTCATCTCTTAACAGCAAGATAAATTTACACTGTTCAAGGTATAACTCGTCAAGTTCAGTGTGCAAGTTTGTTCAGATTTCTTTGAATAAAGTAAGAGCATTAACCTATCGCAAAAGAAATTGATCAACATTTTCTAAATGTACTGAATACACATGACTTTGAAAATAATGTTTAATTGTTCATATATATGATCAAAATAAAGATCACTGATTGCTGAAATGGTATCAAATTGTATCACTCACGATGTCTTGGTCTTTCCATGGGTGGTCTTCATTCATAAGCTGTTCAAACATCAATCAGTAAAACTGACCACCCCTCTATGGAAGAGATGCCACTGACATGCCAGCCGAGGCATGGTGGTGATTTGCAGGTATTTATCGCTCTGTTGCAGAATGTTATTGCTGAGCAAAAGTGGAAGGGATTAAGTCCCCCACCGTGACACTTGGGGTTCAGAAAAATAATGTGAGCTGTACTGTCAGTCACCTTGTAATAACCAGTACTTTTGGCATTCCCATTTCCCAGAAATTAAAATTGTTTACAAATACAACACATGTTGATTACAGATGCAGTAGGATAGAAATGAAGAAGTACAGTGAAACTTTTTGTGGAATGTTCTGTAGATAGCAATGTGGTAATGGGATGTACTGACCGACAAGTCATGACATGTATATAACCAAAGATAGAAAACATGGACAAGCGATGAAACTGGATCAGAATGCTGTAAGGAGTACAAATGTTATCAATACAGTCACATGTAGTCTGAACAACATTTAGATTTGTTTCTATTTTAATACTTTTGGGATTCATTCCATAACACAGTACCATAATATCAATTTTGTTTTTCAATATAGTTACTTTTGGTGATAGTGTTATTTCTCCCATGAAGTTCAAATGCATTCCATAATTATTTCAGAAATAGTTTTAGAATTAAACATCATCATCAATTTGTGGTAATTAACTTAATATTTCAGCCATGTTAAGTTGGAACAAGGAGTTGTATGATGTAGGTATATTCAATACTATTCTTAGTATCCTTGTGTGATGCTGGTGTAATCTGTCAATATTACTTGCTGACATGTTTGACTAAATTCTACCACAAGTGTAAAGTGGGGGGGGAATATATGTATTATCAATAATTTACAGAATTTGGGTAGCAAATAATAGATAGACTACTCTAGGCAATGTTCTTATTAACATGTACTCCTAGAGGTTCCATTAAAGCATCACTCACATACATTGACTCCAAGTTATGGCCGTTCTTGTCTTAAAGTCTACATAGATATATTTAATTCTTGGAGTGGTAGTTCTGGCCTATTTACTGCTCTTGATCAAGCAACTAACTCAAATGGGGAAGGTTATTTACACCACTAACAACAGCACTGATGATGTAGGTGTCATAGCATATGCTTTGTCAAGGTGAGCTACATGTTTAGAGAATATGGATGCTCCTGCCAATAAGGTATAGTTTACAAAATCTTTAATCATAATAAAAGTCTCATATTTGAATCAGTACAAGTTTTGACATAAATACTCTAAATTCACTGATATGAATGGAGGATTACATTTTCGTTTTCAACATGTGAAACAACTATGAACAAAATTAAATCCACCACGGAAAAAAGCTTTAATTGAAACTGGGAGTTAAGCTAAGCAGTGTGATCCTACATGATTTTTATCCTTTTCAATTTCCTCTTTACTTACAAATCAAAAAATTTATCCCCATGAATATTTCCAATTTTACAACAGCTAAAAACCAAACTTGATCTCATTTTATTTGATAAATCCAGATATCAAATTTCGTTTCAAAGCATTAAGTCTTGGACTTTGTGATGTAATACAAACATCTCACAACTCAGATGTACCAACAGTTGTTGTTCTTTTGGGTTTAGTGCCATTTCTTAGCACAGGATAGGCTATTCATGGCAGCCAGTATAACTGGTGGAGGAAGAACCTTGGAAAACCTCTGTAGAAACCACTGACTCACAGGAAGCTATTAGCAAGCTTTCTCAAATACCCACTCTGGCTGAGCCAGACTTGACCCCGCATGGACAGAGGTGAGATGGCAGTGATAGGTAATGTTGAGCACTTCAGACCATTATGTGCTAGCAGAAAGAGTAGTTTGATATCATGTGAGGGAGGATAACGATCATTGGATGTGGGAGGTCGTGGGTTTGAACCCATGGCTAAGTCATACCAAAGACATATAAAAAAAAAATAATCTAAATTTCTTTTCTGTCATAACTGTTAAATACAATTATATTATTTGCTCTATTTAATGAAATCAAGTATCTTCACAGAAAGCTTATTAAATTTTCAATAGACTGTATAGACTATAATTTTATATGACTAAATGTGAGGAAAAAACCCAGCTAATTTTGAAATAAATGTAATCATTTTGCTTTTTGTTATTGTAAATACACATCAAAAGCTTTATTATGTATGCATATGTGCATGGCCTTTTGCCATTAAGTTGTATTTGGTGCTATCTGAAACCTGAATAAATGTTCTCTTTACTACTACAGATCTTTTTGAAAAGCTTATCTCAATTATAAGGTCATCATGCATGGTTTAAATCTAAACATAAAATGATATTTTATATAATTTGAACATTAATATGACCTTATTCTCAAAATATTTCAGTTGTTTATTTTGCAATGTAGCAAGCACAGAAAGATGCATGGATGGAAACAGCTTTTGATTATTAAAAATGCAGCCATGCACTATAACAAAGGCAGTTGCCCAGTTGTAGATCTCTGTGCAATATATATATATATATATATATATATGGCTTGAATACAACCTACATTGAACAATAATACTAAATTCCATCTGGTTCCTCAGTGTCCCGTACTTGGCTGAGTTGGCTGTGGCCTTGCAGGTGTATGTGCCATTGTCATTTCTGCTGATGTTTTCAAATCTCAGTAAGCTGCTATCTGATCTCACAGACCAAAAGATCTTGTCAGGGTTAGGGTTCCCTGTTGCACTGCATGACACACTCAGGAACTGAGTCTCATTCACTGTCAGAGGACTGGTTGTGTTGAACTGGATTCTTGGAGAATCTGTTAATGGAAAGAAAGAAAGAATTGTGTCAGAATACCAATGATACATTAGACATAATTTTTAGACTAGCTATACAAACCATCATTTTAACATATACAGTGACATGCTAAAATGGACACAAATCACAGTTGATTATATCAGTCAGAAACACTTATGTTAAATTTTCAGAGTAAATTTCAAATACTAATTCTAGCACTTCCATGATATTTTCAGTATTTTGTAATATGGCTTTTACACTTGATAACTTGTTCAAGTCTGCTGTCAGAATAGTCTGCACCTCTTGCTCTAGATCTTGTGGAGTTTAAATTTCATGTAGGGATCTTACAACTTTGATTCTGCAAATATGTCACACAGTTTTAATTATGTTTTAGGTGAGGTAACTGTGACCACCATTCAAGATTTCAGGATCTGATTTTTTTGTTTATTTATAGTCACAAGGCAGTGCATAAGTGTGGCAAGGTATATTTGATAGATGAATTGTAAATTTTCATAATTATTTTAACTGGCCAAAACTCAAAATTAAGTGAGTAATAATATCCTTTTAATTACCCATATTTTTATAAATTTCTGAAAGCATCATGACACATGATGTTTCCTGACTTTTCCCTATAGTCGTTAACTCTGGTCACATAGTTTCTGATGTATTAGGGTACAAAATATTGAAGATGTGTTTTATGTATATTTAATCGTTATTGCTTGTTGGCTTTTCGCCATGATTATATGTTATGTATATCTGTATTTTGTAAATGCCCCTTGTCCAAAATCAAGTTAATGGTCTACCTAACTAGTGACATTTACTTTGCAAACAACATAATACAGTGGTCCCCCTCTTATACGGCCACCCCTTCTTCACTGGGAAAGTGGCCTTTTAAGACGGGTGGCCTTTCCAGAAGGCGGCTACAATTTTTTGTGAGAAGTATGTGTAATGTACGTAGTAAGAAAGCTACATCCTTCAAAGCATTTAATATCTTTGTTTAAAAGTAGCATTAATTAATAAAGGGTTCTTTTTGTTATAATAATAGACTTATCTCAACTGAATATGCATTAATAGTTCTTATTCTTGGCATAAGCACAATATGTGAGCGGGTGTTGTTGTCATGCACATTGCAAAACCATTCAAAAACGTCATTTAAATCTTGGTACATACATAATTCTCTTTCCATTTGATTCATTTTCCCACTGCTGCTGAATAACCTCCTTATCGGTTACGATGTTGTTTATTCTAGTCTTTTCAACATAAAATTGTTTTATTCGAGTCTTTTCTACCTAAAATTGTTCGGCAAGTCCCCCCTCCCCACCTCACCTGATATTGGCCAGTAGAATAACCGAATTCTTTTTTCTAAAATAATCGTCTCCGTTTTCGTGATGACATATTAATGTTTGGTAATGATTTATTTGAATGTTGCTAACTGAGTGCGATTTAATTATGCAGATGAAACTTTTGTAGAACAGACGAAATGCCTTCTTCGTAAAGGAAGCGATAAATGTGTTGTCACGTGATTTTTCGGTCTTGTCTGGTATCCTGTTTTGTTCAAAGTTAATTTCTCTGTGTGTGTCTGCACAAAATCTATTTTTAGCCTATGCTGATCCTGCTATGATCTTGAAAATTACGTACGGTTGTAATCAACAATGTTGCCAACTACAAGACTGAAAAAAAATTCTGCATTTAAACAAAATGCTACGTGTTGTTAAAGATAGCGATCTTGTCACGTGATTCATTAGTCGCAGTCTGGTACCCTACGGTGTTTACATTTCTTTACACTAAGTGAGAGAAGCCAAAACGGCTTCGATCTGTACGCAGATTTGACCTGAACAATAGCACCTTGTGGCCATTAGGGTTTGTAAACTTGACAATTATTGTCAGTAATAATAGCCACTAATTATGAAAGTGAACAAGCTCAACATTCTACTAAGGGAAGCCATAAGGGCTCTCAAACCATTTTCCCAATGACTTGTGTATCGAACATCAATACCGCCACTTCTCAGCTGTTACTACAGTTCAGTAATTGTAATCTTAACAATTATCAGAGTGACTAAACCGGACATCTCACGATAACACAGCAGTAAGGCTAATCAGATTATGTGTACTTACCTTTTTGTATGGATTAAAATTTGAGTCTTTCTCGGCTTTATGGAATAAATGTGGCTTCTTGTGAGGTGTAAATGATATAATATTAAATTTAGTGGTACATGTACTTTGGTCAACACTTCTTTAAGTAATGAATACCTGACATCGGGAAACAGAAATCGGATTACTTAACACACGTTATGAATAAAATACTGGTTCTGGATACATATTACAAAATAAAATGCTGCCGCTAGTGAGGGGTAAATTTTATATTTTTGCACTAATATGCTGGCCGCTGGTCACGTTAGCTGGGTGGTCTTTCGTGAGGGGTACTTTTGAACGCAAACTCGTTAGTGCCAACAGATTCTGGCTGTAAGGAGCGGGTGGCCGCTGGCCGGGGGGGGGGAGCATTCAAGAGGAGGACCACTATACATAACTAATATTTCTCTGTGATTACAGATTAAATATTTAGATCATGTTTACTTGCATATGAGCGTGGGACATTAGATTTTCACTTGGAAATTCCTAATCTTTTTGACAACTTAGAATGTTTTAGAGAGAAAACTGGCCTACATTCTGACTCTATTATTGTGTCTTAGCTTTTTATATTAATGTTTTTTACTTCAAAATTTCTTATTCCTACCTCAACATCTAAAGTGGAATCAGTCTTATTGTTGTGTTCAGTTTTTTAGTTTTTAATTTGAGTGGATTTATTTATTTAAATTATTCACTGGAATTACAAAGTGCTCATTAACACTTCTTGGGCTAAATCATTAATTTGGAATTATACTAAATTCATTTAAGGGCATTTTAGATTATATAATTGTGATACATCAAAAAACTGTTGGCACATTAGCATATTCAAGACCACAGGCATATCAGCATATTCAATATTGGAATTTATTTGGAACACTGCTGGAATTCATTTGGAACTCATTTGGTCTTGTGATATAACTCTGGACTTTTTGGGATTTAATTCACAATACCACATGTTCTTTTTAAATTTTCACTTTATATTCTAGGGAAATAATTTTTTTTTTTTAATTTTACAAAACTTGTTGGGTTGTGCTCTTTTTCTGTTACTTAGTTTAAGACCAGAGAGTCATAACATGTGAGAAACAATTTAAAAAACAACTGCCACTTAACTAAGAAAATTATGCACTGATGCGCACTTCGGTGCTGTTGTTACTCTCCTGGAGAAGCATCAACACATAGCTTAATATAGCCATCAATTGAGAGTGTAATGAATTAGTTCACAAGTTTGGTGTGGTCAAGCTGCTTTTCTTGAGATACATTCACATACTAATTTTCACGAGTACGGTATTGGTAATGTAAGGTGGGAAAGGTTTTGTCTTCAAAGGTTGTAAATCTCTATTATTTCTGGTTTATCTTGACTGATTCACATTAATTCTAAGGTTATTACGAATGTTATTGCAGTAATACTCATCTGACTTCCCATCTATCACATTTCTGAAGCATTAAGTTCATACATGGAGCATGTGTGCCTCCTTGTCTCCTGAGGTATGCTGCTACCAATGTGTCAGAGGACACTATTGCACTGTAATGCCTTCTTTGGTTAAGTTATGCCTGCAGGGCTAAGAATACTGTCCTTGTTTTCAGATTGCATGTCTGAAGGGTAGTTACTGTCCTAGAATACTAGCCATGAAGTATTTCTTGTTCTGGCTCTGTGAGAACCCCAACCTGAATATGACATGTCGGTATACAGATAGGAGTAGGGTTTGAGAACATACACTGGGGCTCCAGATAGATATCAGTCCCGACTGGCCCACCAACTCAAGTGGTGATGAAAATCTTGTCCAAGAGAACTGTTTCCCAAGAGGGATAGGTAAATATGAGCCAACAACAAGGTCTTGACCTTAAGAATTGCTAAAAGCATCAGGATTCTGTTTCTCCTGTCCAGCAGAACTCGAACTCACACTAAAATGATCAGGAAGTTCATCCCCACATAAATGAAACCCCAAGAAGACATTATTTTCAAAAAACTGTCTCTCAGTTTGGAAAAATATCCTAACCTGGTCACTGTGGACTAAAACCAAGATCAGATCTTGCAAGAAGGACTCTAAGATTATTATCTAATAGCCATTCATCAAAATACTGGAGGAGGGTGATTCCTAGAGCCCTCAGATTAGTGGCAACTACTAACATCGCCCCATACCTGTCAACTTTTCCAAAGCCAAGCAGGGAGATTGAATAAAAAAAAAATAAGGAGATTAAGGCCTAAAATAAGGAGGCTTTTGGCAGTATTTTTAAACCACATTTTCATTAAATATTAACTGATCTTCCAGGTCCATTATGCATGAAATTCTCAAAGGACAGACCTTATTTTCCTCCAGGAAGTGCCCTCTTTTCATATTCTGGTCAGCTGTGGCCAAACTTCACAATAGCTAAAAGTTATTCTTAAGTAAACAACCAAGAAAGTCAGTGTGACCAATTAACAGTTAATCCTTATCATTCCAGTTATCCTGTGAAAAGGACTGGCTCTTCGACCTAATTCAAAGAAACCATGTTCTACAGAGTGTGCTATGAAAGCACCAGATTTTGATTGACAAATAAATAATGTTATATTTTGTTGTAAATACTCAGTCCCATGCAAGCCATCATACATGTGACAAATGTTTTTCCCATATTTTATACCCCAGCTTATTTCCTTATTCTCTCTTGAACGGCATTTACATTGTTTACAAAATAACATTTAATCTGAATTGGGTTTCTGAGAGGACATAAGCTGCGTGGTATGTTTCTTCATTCCTTCCTTTCATTTAATAATGGTAATTAACTTTTTGTATATATGGTTCTGTAATACCAGGTATTCATTTGTGTAAGTTTCCTTGGTGGGAATGGAGATGCTATGGCATCCACAGTGATAATTCTTGGGATTGAAATTGCTCGCAATTTTATTGTTATTTTCTTGTGGTTTAGTTTCTGATTGTAGTATTGTTGTACGGTTAAACAAAATTCATAAACTGACATGAATAATGCTTGAACTTAATATTCTCTTTACTGAAGACAAAATTCTCTGTAGTGTGATATTTCATCACAGCAATATTCACAGGCAATAAAATTTATCATGGCTTCTGTTGATTGAATAAGATATATCTAAAAGGCAACACACTGCTAAGCAAGAAACTTGGATGCAAGCATTAAATAAAAGTATAAGTAGCGAGGAGAGGTCTGAGATTTATAGCCGGGCGAAATGGTGTACCAAGGATACCAAGATGATCTCTTTTAACTTTAAATTAATTTATAGAATAATCGCTACTAATGATTTTTTAAAAAAAAAAAATTTTACATATTAGACGTCAACAAATGTACGCTCTGTAAGAGATAGAATGAAAGTATTGAACATCTCTTCTATGATTGCAATATTACTTCACAGTTTTGGTACAGTTTTATTGAACATTTTGCACCTTCTTGCCCAAATACTGTACATTTGTCTAAAAAATAAACACCTTTAGGAAGTGTACAACTGGACAGAATGTGTACTTTTCTTGCTTATTTTGGCACAATATTTATACTTGCAGATTCAATATGCAAAATCCTTCCATTTATGATTTTAAGCAAATAGTTGTAATGCATAAGAACATTAAAATATACACTGCTAAGGTAAATAAAAAAGAGGACCAATTTCTTCAAAAATGGACCCCAACAAATGAATATGTAAATTGTATCTGATTTGATGGTAAACAGGAACAAAACACTGTATTATCGCAAAGTCTATGTCACCTAGATGCTGTATACATGTATTCACCTATTTAAATTGTGTATCTAAAGATATTGTGTGCCATACGCGTATGCATGCGTGTGTGTTTTCTTTTTCTGTAGATTATATTTATTATCCCTAATTTATCTGGAAACCAGAATTGTTTGATTGTAAGGTGACCTTGGGATGGTTCCCGGGCCTAGTGTTCAACCTATTACGGGGATTAAAAAAAAGATATATCTATTTATGTAAGATTTTTTTTTTTGTTAGGAATAATGAAAATCAACAGACATAAAGTAATAATCAGGAGTTCTTTGCAAAAATCAGGAGATATTATGATATCGGGAGGTAGGCATGGAACTACCACAAAATTCAGGAGCTTTTGTATCCCGGCGTGAGAGTTGACAGGTATGACATCACCCTGGTAAAGGCTCTGCGATTGAAGGCTAGGTCAAATGATAGGGCTCGAAATTGAAAAACCTCTTAATCCAAGCAAACCCTAAGGTATTTCTATACATGCTAACCCCTGGCAAGGAAAAAGTGTAATCCAAGTGGACAAAACGAGTAATCCGAGCAGAAAATGAGTAATCCACATATCACAGATATGAATTCAATTAGCATATGTACAAAATGATTTACTTACCCCTTTGGTCATTTAACATAATCTACTGTTTCAAGTTTTCATATTTAGCACTGTTAGCTTTAGAAAGCAACAGACTGTCATGTTGCGTTTCAAAACACGTCATACCTGCTGAGACCACAAATTTTTGGTACCTGCCAAAACCATGCATGTTTTGCACACCAGTAGAGCACTAAGTACTGGGTTACTGAGCCTTGATCTGAATTCAGTTTATTTTTGTAACAACACTCTAACAGTCAGCATTAGAATGGTAAAGACCTAATATTCCTTTCATAACCTGCCAAAGAAGAGGAAATTTATGTCTTCCAGTGACTGAGTCTTTTAGCTGGGAAAGTTAAGTGCCATTACAAATCAACTCTGCGTGAAGTACATTGTCAGGTAGAATGCCAACTTGATACTTAGGAATTATCCTTCTAATTTATCAGCGGCCTTTCCCACAGCAAGGTGCATCAAATGACTGGGACAACTTGTTATGTACACTGACTGAGACTTTCAAAATATAGGATACAACTCCTTTATGAATGACAGTCATCACTGATGCATTATCAGCTGAAAACCCCCAAAAGTTCTGCCAACTTATATTATGTTTCTTCAAAGCATTATTGAGCAAATCAGAAATGTTTTCTCCAATGGAATTGACTTTTACTTCTGGTAATAAAAGAAGAACACTCGGCCTATGCCCTTTCGTTGTCGAAATATCTGGCACAGACCGGGTACAACATTTTGTCGTCATAATTACTGCTCCCATCTGTGGCAATACTAAACGGCCCAATTTTCATGGCTTCCACTATTTTAAGTGAAGTATCTTCAGCTAAACACCGAAGAATACTAGATGATTTTGTTCTTGCACATGCATATTTTTCAACAATATTTCAATCAGGAAATATCTATTTGAACAATGGACCAACGTGGTCTGCTACTGCTAGGAGTAGTTCATGTTCTGTTAAGAACTTGGGAAATTAACACAGCAGTCTGCATTTATAACATTGGTGTCCACAATTGTGTTCTGCTGTAAAAAAGAAGTTACCCTAGTATTGGAATTAGTAAGATGAGCTAAGAAGATGTGTTTCTTTGTTTTCAAGTGTTTTCCCACGTCAAATTTTTCACCTTGACCCATATTAAAATCTTTCCACACAGCCTGCAATGGGCATGAAGCTGCTTTAGAATGGAATGCTGTATATGTCATTCATTTATTCATCTTTGAATCTTTGGAAGAATCTTTTTTTTTTTTTTGTTTTTTTGTTTTGTCTTTATCTGTTCCATCTGTGAAATTATTTGAAAAACAATTTTTGCTCTAACACACATACCAACTAGAATCCAACTGACAACTTTAAGCACAAAACACCAAACTCCTTTGCACACAGCCTGCAATGGGCATGATGCTGCCCTACAATTAAATGCTGTATTATGTCATTTATGTATTCATCTTTAAAGGATTGGGGTTTTTTTGTCTTTTTCTAATCCATCTGTGACATTATTTGAAAAATACGTTTGCTCTAACACATCCATCGACTAGAATAATGTTGACTTGAATTTTAGCGCTAAATACCTACAAATTGGATCTGTACCAAATATAACTTAGAACAAAGAATCTGAGAGCAAAGATTAAAAATTAGAAAACCAGTCTGTTTTCTCCTAAGCCATACAGCTGCTATAAATAGATTATAATGATAGTGTGAGGGAAGTACATGCAGGTCTATTGTACTCTTGTACAAAAGTCAAATGACATGACCTATAGTACACAATAGATTGGTTTTCTAACAAACATGAATCATAATAATGAATCCAAGGTCAAAGGTTCAAAAGTAGAAACAAGTATGTTTCTTGTAAATAATAATAATAATAATAATAATAATAATAATAATGAGGTCTCTGTATAGTGTCTAATCTTTAGACTATGCACTTTAAAACATTTGACAACACTTAAAAAACATATATAATGATATGATTACAAAAATAAAAACAAACACCACGAAATTAGAAAAGAGAAAACATGCTGTAAATATTTAAGGTAAGGAAACATTATTAGGTCTTTAAGTCTGTTCTTGCAGTTGAAATAGGTGAGTTTTAAGGGCGCTCTTGAATGAGATCACTGTATCTTTGTGTCTAAGTTCAGTGGGCAATTCATTCCATGTTGCTGGGCCCTGGTATGCAAAAGAACGTTGTCCATTTGATTTCATTTTCATAGTGGGAATAATGAGAATACGAGTGTCAGAAGAGGAGCGTAAGTATCTTGCTGGTATGTACACATGGGTGAGGTCAGATAGGTATGTTGGACTGGAACCCGTCAGAGAACACATTTTGTGTTTAATTCTGCATCGAATGAATAGCCAGTGTAGGATACAGAGCAGGGGGAGGCGTGCTCTGATCATGGTACTCTAAGGATGATCCGAGAAGCTGTGTTTTAAACTTTTTGAAGTTTCTGGAGTAGATATTGAGACTAACCAGTCAGAATCGAGTTACAA
Organism: Megalonaias nervosa; assembly: GCA_016617855.1. NCBI lineage: Eukaryota > Metazoa > Mollusca > Bivalvia > Unionida > Unionidae > Megalonaias > Megalonaias nervosa. The sequence continues at coordinate 12,587 of JAECUM010040132.1, read as the reverse complement.
TAGTCCAGTCTTGAAAGTACTAAAGAACACAAAAGTGATTTAGTGGCATTAACTGAAAGGCACTTGCAAATAGAGCTGATGCGTCTCAGCTCAAGATATGCAGCCTTGCATATGTTCATGACATGTTGGTGCAATGAGAGAATATTGTCGAGAATAACACCTAGGTTTCGTACTGACTGTGTGAATTTAATGTTGGTGTTGCTGATATTTATTGTCTGAGGTAAATGATGTGAATGAAAAAGTCGTTGTGTTGTAATCAGAATGGCTTCAGTTCTATCATCATTCATCTGCAGCTTGTTACATGTCATCCATGATTTCACATTGGAAATGCACCTCTCTACGCCAAGGATGGTAGCTTCAACTTCAGCTGGGTGGTTAGATTTTGTATATTTGGGTGTCATCAGCATACAACTGGTGAGACACTGGATGATGATCTATGACAATTGAGAGTGGCTGAGTGTATAGAATGAAGAGAACAGGTCCGAGAACAGACCCCTTTAGAACACCACAGCACAGATCAACTGGGCCGGAGTGTTTTCCATTTGCAGACACAATTTGTGTCCTGTTGACCAAGTAGGACTTGAACCATAGTAAGGCTGTATCGTAAATGCCAAATACAAGCTGGAGACGGTGAAGTAATATATCATGGTCTATTGTGTCAAATGTGCAGACAAGTCAAGGAGAGTGAGGACTGTAACTTTTCCGCTACCCAAAGCAGAGAGAAGGTCATTAACTACTTTCAGGAGAGTAGTTTCAGTACTGTGGCAAGGGCGTTATGCAGACTGTACATTGTAAAAAGACTGCTGCTAGGACAGCTGCTATAAATAGAACACATTAATAATGTCAGGAAATTGCTTGCAAGTCTACGGACAAGCATACTCTTATGACATAGATACAAAGAAGCTGTCTTTTCTAGAATATGATCTGTGGGATTAATGGGATGTTAATAAAAATGAGAAAATAAATCATTGATTTATTTTGGGAGGGGGATGTATCAGAAAGGCGTAATCAATAGTACAATAAACACCGCCTGCTTTGCTATAATTTTTCATCATTTTTACAGTTGAAATTTTTGATGCAGGATGATATTTTATATTTTATATATGTTTATGTTATGTATTCACAGATGCCTGTGCATGTGTTCCAGGCTTCATACTTTGACTTTTAAAATCATTTAATTATTTAGTGTCAAGCCAGATTCTTCACATCATGTTGTATGGTAGATTAGTTCTGTATCTAAATGAGTTACCTTCTCTAAATAAAGTCTTTATTATTATTATTAGTAGTAGTATTATTATTATTATTATTAATATACATGCATGCATAAGGCACAATTTATTGAAAAACAGTGTAGTGATTATGTCAAAAGTGTAATGATTGGCCTGTGTGTATTTCCTGTAAGAAGGTAAAATTGGATGTGAAGAGGCACATCCTGAAAGCCAATGACCATGCTTTATAGCAACCCTGTTTGAGCCATTACTCTCCATCTTGAATGTTTTTTCTTGAACAAATGTTTCTAAAGACAGAAAGATGACAATAAGCTGAAACGTTTCACTTTTTCTTGGAAACCAGTAAAATCTGGGAGCAGATGGCCAGAATCTGGTCATTTTTAACCATCTCTACAGAACCCTTCCACATAATGTTGCACCTCTTTCAATATCTGAGTAGTTCTGACTGGTGAAAATGAATGGGGATCCTAGACAAAGCAGGGTGCTCCAAGATATTAAACCAGTAAACCTCCCTTGGAATAGATAGAATCACCTATCTTCTGTGATTCATAACCAAACCTTGTAAATGAGAGCTAGCCATGCACCCTTAGGAATTTCAGAAAAAGGGATGCATGGCACAAAAGGGAGCAAGTCCAATGGGCTGCGCCCCAGCCCTGAATTTTATGGAAGGGGGATGGGTCTTGAAACATGGGTTCTCTCCCACAACCTCATCTAGCAACAGATGGGAGGCTTCAACTGGTGTTGATGGTCCCTCATGCTTGTGATGCCACGGAGAGAATGTGATCTCTGAAACTTGTCATTTTCTAATGTGGCTTTAGGATCAAATTCCAATAACGTCAAAAGCAGTATTTTCCTATTTGCTCTTTAATAAAACAAATACAGTAGTAACTGCAAGCTGGGCTATCTGGTTATTATATCTGTACTGAATTGTAAACTATTGCAACCTTTGTTTTGTTTTCTAAAGTACAACTAATGTGGAGAACTTTGTTTGTATCTTTGTTGTCTGCGGTCAGCTTATAATTTATATACTTGCTAATAAATTGACTCAACTACAAGTCGGCCCACTCCACCTTTAGAACTATAAAAAGCCAATTTCTCTTTGACCCTCCTGTGACTTGGGATATATTTTGCACATCAGATATGTCTGAAGGGGTGAATTGTCATCAGTGAGTCAGAACTGCATTCTGGAGACATAAAAAAAACCCAACTGGATGGATGAATGGATGGATGGATGGATAGGCAGATACAGACAGATAATGACAAAACCAGTGTATAATACAATTATATTATTGAATGGAATATGTCACTAATAAATCGACAACTTGTTCTAATTAAATCCATTAAAATCCACTATGCTTGACATTTTAAATCCATTTATATGGTAAATCCATGAATTAAGATATAGGTCACATATTGGAAAAAACAGTTCAAAATATCATTCACAATATCCCATAATATGTAAATTCCATGTATCATACAAATCAACAAGGAAAGTCAAGTCCAAATTTTTGCGATTTACAGAATCCTATAAATGTTACTATCTAATGTCATCTGGTACAAAATCCAAGAATTCATCCTCACTGCCTAATAAATTTCTTAAATTCACCTGTCTAGTCTTTGTAAATCATCACAGATATCATCCAAACTCCTTTCCTTGATCAAACAGATTGTCAACTTGAAAACAAGGGCTTATATGACCATGTGCACTAGCAGCAAACTTATGGAAATGAAATATACAACTTAAATCAAAACTTGTACTGCATCAAACACAGTGTTTATACAGCAAAACAAAAATATTAGTATAAATACAGGTATTTAGGACTTGGATAAAAATAGACGCAATATACTTGCTAGCAAACACCTATGGGAAACAACATTGATAGATACTTCACTTTGTGGTGGATAGTATTTAGTTTACCCATAATATTTTTAAATTATTAAAATCTAAATAACTGTAGATAAATGTACTGGGTAGTGAATACCATCATAGTGCATACTATGCATGGACTTCTGAATGGAAATAGAGGCATAAAAACATAAAAATGTTTCAAAATGACAGTATATTTCAAGACTGCTGATATCTATAAATTCCAGCAGTTATTTATCAAATTTTTTGGTTAAGTCACACTTATAAGATGACCCCATCTCTGCATAAATGAAATTGTCATTAAAAAAAAGCCAACTTATAAGCGAGATTATACGGTATGCTTGCTGCATGCTAAGTTTCTTTTGGTGATGTCTTCTGGACCTCAGTTTCATTAGCCTGGTAACCTGGTCTCCTATGATGTTCGAGGCAGGCACCAAAGTAACTCAAGATTAATACAAATATTTAAACCAGACTGCTAGTGAAAGCTTGTTGGAAAAGCAACACCTGTCTTGCTATTCACATGTAAGACAAATAATTTCTTTGTCATGGGGACCCTTAAAATAATGCATATATGATACCTACATGCAATTACAGAATTTATCACATCAAACTGAGTTCATTGTTCACTCAACATATTTCTATGTACTTACATTCAACATTAAGGTTTATTGACTCTGACACAGCATGCACATCCTTGTCTATGGTGTACCTGTTGACCAGCTCACAGGACACCATTTTTCTGTGGTCACTCCATGCAAGTCCCATTATAACAAAGTGTCCATTGGTGTCTGTGCTTCCTCTGCTACTGGTCCAGTTGACATTAGAAGTCGGATTACCATAGTCAGAGCTATTGCATTGCAAAGTCCCATTCTGATTCTCAAGCCATGGAAAAAAAGTTCCATATTCTTGTACTTCTGGCTTGTTCGGCATGTCTGATAAAAATAAGACAATCAATATAATGTACAAGTTAAAATACATTGCATTTTGACATGCTGCTAATGTTCCTTTTCTTATGCATCAAGTGTCTGTAGAAGTCTCTTAATGGGACTGATACTCTAGCGACCAAAATGAAGTTCCAGGAATGCAAGTCAGTTTCTCCTGTCCTTTAATTCTGTTGAACTAACAAGTTCTGAGTACTTCTCTGACATCATTCAAAAACTCCAACATACCAAAGTTGGTACCAAAAATATTTTCTTGTATGTCTAAATTCACAAGATACTCTAAGTGAAGGACAAAATTCTTTGTCATAGTGTTTGACCTTGGTCCTAATATCATGCATGCATGTGACAGGACAGAGAGCCCAAGGCCAGCTAAGGTGAGGTCAGGAGATTTGTAAAATTTTGTCTTGAGTTTTGACTTCAAAAGAGGAAGGATTTTCATTATTCTCATTATCTGCACGCAAATTGTCAAAATTTACAACTACTGATTGATCTGATTAGATGATGTGTCATATTCTGATATTTAAAAAATGTAAATTTGTTCAGTAGATGCAATTTTTGTCCATTGTAGATAAAATCAAGCTGTGAATATGGATGTCAGATAAGCACCATTTTCATTTAGGACTAACCAGATCATGGGGTGAATGTGATTGTAAAATTTCATTGCAATCATCCAAGCAGTTATGAGGGGTAACTCTGGTTTATGATCAGTAGAGCTAAAAACATAACTTCAACGTCGAGCTGGCAAGTGCGAAAAATATTGTTCCATGGTATTTCTGAACATACACTGATTTGAACCATGGTATACTACAATTTCTGGTTCTCAAATAACTTGCTCTAATTCACAGCAAAATAACATCACATTGTATATTTATTATATTATTTGAAATAAATTATCTCGAGATAAAATAGAAATAATCTCTGCTCAAAAGAAAATCATAGCCCTTACCGCCACCCCTCGAAGTAAAATGGTCATTACATTATAGTAAATCAATTGCTAAACAAACATTAATTGTCATATTAAGTTGTCACCTAAAAACTGTAGCTAAAGTTGATTAAGCTTTCACCATAGCTGACAACCTTTAAAAGACATTGTGTGGACAGAGTTTGTTGATAAAATTAGGAAGCGTTAACAGTGAAGCCTACAATTTACTAGCTACACTAGTGATATAATAGGCAGGGAATCTTTGAATTGGATGCTACAATCTGGGCAAGATATTTATCAGAAAAGGACAGTAAACATGAAATACACTGACTCACGAAATGAAAATATATTTTCGTGGACTAGAGAAATTACATGAAATTCAAAAGAGAAAACTGTTCTGCTAAAAGTCTTTGGACAATTCTTGGTCTTACATGGGGATACATGTACTTTAAAAGTCTATAACTCATAACAAAATTACCAGGAAATTTCTATACATTCCTTAGTGATAGAAGCTATCAGAGTACTGCTATGGTGAAAATGTACCATGGTACATACCCCTAGAAAACACCCTGCATTAAACTGGGATACCAGTAATACTAGTAGCATGCCTCTACTTTTCAGTGTTTGTTTCTAATCCCCACCTGCCCTTATAACAAATAAGCGTTTCTTGAAGGGACTAATGTTCTCATGGCCAAAATAATCCAAGAATCTAAAATTACACCATTTCTTCTTCTTAATTGGCAGATATTTAAACCATCTCAGTCTGATATTCTTGAAAAAGTCCAACATAACAAATAACAAAACAATTTTCTTATGTTCAAGTTAACAGGTTCACAAGACATCTGGGAGTACAGTACTAAATTCTTTGACCTTATAAAATCGTGAAAAGAATTCTTTTCATGATGCAAGATCACTGGAATGATGTAAGTTTGTTTAAATCCAGAAATAATATTTTATAAAGAAAAAAATATAGTATTCTTCAGCTATATACATAAACTGGCTAAAAACAAATAACAATCCATTCATGCTTGTTCAAGTTATCATGCTTACCAATTAGTACTGTTAAAAACCTAAGTCAAAAACCACTGTCAACGTGGTATCTACTTGTTCCATGGAATGAAATTAAAAGTGCAAATATATTAGAGGTCAGTTATGTACCAGTTTTTAAAAATCAAGAATCACTTCAATATTGCATGTAGTGTTTTTTCATCAAAATTCCTCAAGGTCAGGATTCATGCACAAAGACATTTGTTCACAATATTTTTGAGGTGACTATGGTGCCATGGAGGTCAGATGAACACCATTTTTATTAGAATCAGTTATAGCTTGTTCTACACAGCATCACAAATTTTTCCTATCTACAACTCAGCAAATTTTCAGGTCAGCATCATTAAATGCAGCTATGAGTCACTATCGGACAACGTTGATTGTACTGAACAAATGCATAAACTGGTAAGCAACTGACTGATGGGTATCCAACAAGCAAATAGTATAGGGAGGTAATAGGTATGTGGTACTTCCAATTGTCTACATTATAAAAACATATAAAGTAGTTTTTTTATCCTAATGTGTTGCACTTTTCTAGCTTCTAATTTTCCAAGAACTTTATTTCATTTTAACAATTTATTCCAGGAAAAATCTAGCCAACAATACAGAAACAAACAAAAATAAGCTAATCTAGTAAAATTTCATAAATTAATAGGAGTATTGCTTTTGTTGTTACTTCTAATCATGTATTATACAAATACAAGATCAAATCCTTTGTCATTTAAATATAAATGTAATATTCAAGACTCCAAAGTACATACTGTTTGTACTGTTCTAACAACTAACAAAGATCTGATGTTATGTCTATAAGCTGTAATACTGTAATGCACCGAAAAAGTGACTATCCAATGCTAAAAAATGTTTCACTGAACAAAATGATAAAAAGAGATCTTTGACATAGTACTATGATGAACAGGAAATATTTTATGTCCATAACAGGTATATCTCGAAGGCTCATTCTCAGTGTCTGATAAAATAATCATCTAAGACTAGACAAATATAAATAACTAGGAAATATCTCCATACTGTACTGATGAAAGGCAAACATTTAAATCTCAAATAAATTAAAATCAGATATGTGAAGAACTGTTGGAGAAATATCCTAGGACCTAATTATAAAATGACTTATTGCTGTAAATGAAGGTTGTAAACAACAATGTAAACATGAATAAAGTGTAAACTATTCCAATTCAGTTATTTAAAGATCAACATTTATGTTTGTTTCTAAACAAAACTGCCTCAGTGGAATGTTTAAGTGTTTTGTAATAAACTCCTGTCAAATCTCTCAGCTGAATACTGATGCTCCTAGTCATTATGCCAGCAGTGTTCAAAGGGAGATTCAGGTTTGTAATCAATGTACTCATCATCACTTCAGCTCTTGTCCTTTTGTCTTCCAAATTTTGATCACAAGTATCAAGTAATTATGTGCCTTGGACTCCAAGTCACTTACAGTCAAACCAAATGCCATGAGAACAAGAAGAAACAAATTTTGCACAATGAACAATGTAAACAAAATGACTACTTTTCTTGATAGTCTAAGACAGTTACATGTTTCATCATACAATGCTTTATATTTCTGCCTTGAAATGGATAATTTCTTGGCAGGTTTATGATAAGGTTCAAAAGATTTATTTCTGTTGTTTATCTGCATTCTCGACTCTGACTTGACCTTACTTTTTATACTGAGCATGCATGGGTAGGAATCACATATATATCTGGTAAAATTGTCATACAGAAAACATTTTCAGGATGAAAAAAAAAAAGGAATTGGGATGGATAATCAGGCTTTGTCAGCATTTCTGAAAAAATTATGTAAAATGTCAGCTCCATGTGCACAGCATATTCTGAAGCCAAAACGCATACAAATTACATTAAAATCATCTGAGTAAACAGGTCTGTATATAGATGGGAAAGACTACATTTTTTTCTTTCCTGGCGGGCTAGATTCTAGCCATAGCAGAATTTGTTCCTAATGTGATTTTGACTGGGCAATGTGTACGACAGATATTTCAAGCCTTCAAAAAGCTGGATATAAGGAAGGCATGCAACCCTTATTTCGTCATTCTTTATGCCATATTTATGTGTGGTGTCATAATCTTTCTCCAAACAAAAAGCAGAAGGCTGTGGTGTGTTTATCTTTTTTTTAAAGCTTCTCTAACAAATGATTCAAGTCTAACAAGAAGGTTAGTCAAGCTTCCTTAGCATATGACTCCACATTGAAAATCTAGCAGTAATTTCTTGGACTTGAGATACCAGTGGAGTCCATAATTTATCATTCATTCTATGATTGCAAATACAGCCCATTAGTGATACAGGACAAATGCCTGAAGGTGTTGGTATGGTCCTTTTCAGGTCTATGTGCTAGTATCACTGTAACTTCTTGCCACAGTGATGGAAGTCGCCAGACTCCCTAATTTTTTTGAAAATGTATTGTTATATTTTGGAAGCTCTATAGATAAAAGTTAAATGTTTCACAAGTTGATAATGGATATCATCTGGTCCTACTTAAGTGGCATATGCTCATTCAAGAGTCATATTGTTCTCTAAAGGTGAAAGGTTTGCTCTAATCTTCAGCATTAGAAGATCTCATTTTTAAGGAACCTTTTATCTTTCAGGTTTATAACATGGTGGAAGCTGCCAGAATAGTTCTCTTTTGAGGAGGTTTTGCAGAATGTTATAATGAGCACAGCCAATTCAGCTGGAAAATATATATAGTATACTTCTCTGTGACGAAAAAACTTCTATTGCTCAAACTTGAGAAAATGCACATAATGGAAGTTATTTCCATTCTCTAATGACCATGTTGACCAGACATGAACTGAAGCAGTAACAGATGAATGATAAGACTGTATGCCACTCTTATCAGAATTCTATAGCATTTAAAAAACATGGCATAAGACACAGTTAACATCTTTCTTTGCTCAGAAATGCTGGATCTGTGAGGTCATGGATATGCTCCCAGTGCATTATATTAGGTGATATATATGAAGTGGAAATAATATTTCATTAAGTTACAATAAAGATTACATACTCTACAGTAACATTCGCATTCCAAAGATGCTGAAATAATTGTAAAACCAAATAGCACATCAATATGGATCAATATTCTGACCTTGTTTCATTACTTTGAAGAAGAAGATAAAAAAGAAGAAATGTAATAGGATGTATTTTTCCAAATATTTGCTGAATCCATGCCATTGCTTTTGAAGAATGGATAGATTACACAACTACTGGAATTCAAATTAGTGCTAACAGATTTTGATGACAAGTTACCAGGGATGGGTCAGAAGATTATGCAAAAAACAGACATTGAATAACATGTAAAGGTGTCCTCATTTTCTAACAAGTGTATTTTAAAAAGGAAACCTTGGCTACCAGTGGAAGAGAGCTAAATTCACCTAAGCCTTTTGCAAGTACATATATTGTTATCAATGGAAGTTTTGTTTCAACAAATTTATGACAGTACAGGCAAGACAGAAATTACTAGTTTTATAACAGGTGGCAGTATCAGCATAGATCAAGTTTTTATTGAAGTTTTTCTTTTAATGGTCATATGTCCAACACCCTGATAGACAGAAATCATACTTGGAATGCAGAATCAAGAAGCCTTCTCTTTATTATACCTATGCACACCTACCATCCCTCAAACATAAAGACAAGCTCATGGTCATCTGAAAAGCTTGCTTAAGTTTTCACTTCAATTTTCATCTGTATATTCATGAATCCCAAACAATGCTTTGACTGTAGAATAGAAACTCTGTCCTTTAAACATCTCCTCTACACCCTTCTGACTCTTCTACCCACCTTCTAGTCCTCATCAAAGGTCAAGATCATTTGAAATGAAAACATCTGTAACAGGCAGGGAATCAGACAAAACATTATTCCTGGAATATTTTTTGCTTTTATCAGTATTTCTCTCCTTACAATAAATATGATTTGTGATTTTAAAAAATGTGGAACTTGAATACTGGTCTTAAAACCTATGCCGGCATTGCAAATTTGTCATTACATAAATGCATAAATTTGCACGAATGTGCAAATATGAATAGTGTGCATTTAGTACATGTCAATGTGGAATAAAATTACTCATTTTCTACTTGATCATAGCAATTAATTTCAATGCCATGATTACTTATACCACACATCTATTGTAACTCTGGGATTAACTACAATGCCATGCTTACTTACACCAAACATCTATTGTAACTTTGCTTGACACTGCAGCAATCTGCTGACCATCAATATTTCCATTGCAGAAGATTTTCTGATTTCTGTTTTCCTTTTTTAGGGTGAGGGTTATCTCGCTAGTCTGCACAATCAAGATGTTGACGTCAGTGACATCAGTATTAGTGATGCTGTCAGTAAGCTGGACAGTTCCTGTTTGTGTTTCTAGCAACCACTTAATTGTAGGTGAAGGTCGTGATGGGCTACTGGTACACTTTAACTTCTGTGAAAATCCATCATAGAACACAAATATCCCAGTTGTTGAATTTCCAAGGGTAATCGATGTGACTGAAACTGTAAAAAATAGATGTAAAACAGCATGGTGCATTAAGAAATGATTCTTATGACATACTAGATAAACAAAGGCAGCTTCTATGGATAATGGAATAAATTAATATTATGGCTCTATTTTCTTAATATGTTTTAGAAGGAAAGAAAACAGTATATTCTTGTGATAAATAACATACAGATAACTTACTGTTTCAACTCAGTCCAACAGAAGTGTTATAATATGTGGATATTATCATAAATGTTGATATTTTTGGTGCACCACCAGTTCCAATTTGTGATTTTTTTCTTCCAAAATCTTTATTTTAACTCAATCTGTCCATGTTGTACTTACAACACCAATGATGAAAGCCATATTCACATACTACACTTTTTTAACTTTGTACTCTCACAAAAGTAAGGTTTTTATTTTTTTGAAAAATAGAAAGGGAAGTACATGTATAAATGTAGTCATTTTAAGGAAATCATAATAAAGCAAATGAGTTAAAGAGTTGACAAATGGACATAGTCAACAAACTTTAAGTAGAGTAACTAGCAATTATTCTCAAGTTTAATACCAGGATGAGTTCATAATAGACAGTAGTCTGGGTAGTTTGGGATGCTGGAACTAGATGAAATTTAATAATATGCCCAAATAATGCATTCATGCCCATTTCTTGAAAGGGATACATATTCATATTCATTCAAGCTTCAGGTTAAATATTTCTTACTTTTCAGTTGCTTACACAATAATCTAGCTATTTATATCAATGGCTTATCTGTATTCAATCAACATCTTTTCATTCTTTTACTGAACTTAGGCAACAATGAACATTTACCTTTCACATAAAGTCTTGGTTTCCTGGAAGATGCAGGTCTACTAGGGTCAATGTTGTAAGCACTGCAGTAGATGATCTTGTTGTGGTCTTCATTAGTAGCACTAAAAGTCAGACTGGTTCCACTGCCTTTCCACTGAGACTCGATATACCAGTCTATAGTAGGGGCAGGGCGACTGAATCCTGTCACACATGTCAAGGTCACTGGTTCCAAAGAGGTCACATTGAGTGTTTCTGCAACTGTGTGGTTAGACTGTTGTAACTCTGCTTGGGTTACATTCACTGGAAAGATTTATAAGAATTTAATTTACACAATTCAAGCTTTTTAGTCGGGTAGAACTAATTCTGATCTACAGCTCTTCCCCCATTATAATGTGATAATTGGGGTCCATGTAACTGCTGACCGTGTCATGTACCAAACAGCAGTATTGCGAAGATAAACAAAATTGTTGAGTGCCCTTGTGTTGGGGGTTGGAGGTGATAAACAAAACGCCAGTCAAATGCATAGTAATACTCTTAGTTGATGTAAATTCTGTTTTCAGTTTCACTGCATGGTATTTATACATTTAATTATGTCTGATAATAATAGCTTTAGATTAAATGTTATAATTTCTATCTACAGCTGCATCAAGTTTAAAGTGATTAAAAAGGTTGTAATCTCCTGCCAAAAAATTATTATATTTAGGTTGTTCTTCAGGCCAATGCAGCCTGACATTAAAAGCTTCATTCCTTTTCATTTAGGAGATCACAGTTACAAATGTACCACTTGTATACCCATTTTGCAATTAAATAAATGAACATCTGTAAAAAGTGTTCTGAATAATGTCATTTTTCAATCAATAAAATATTTCATTTTCAACTCAAAACATCAATTACTCATGATGATTAGCAACTGAGTGATATCACATTATGTATAGCACAATTTTAGCAATTCCAGAACACAGAATAGCAGAAAAAAAACTTACATGTGTATAATCCATTGAAAATCCAAGAAAGCCTGAAACAAACATATCTGTTCACAAAAATTACTAATCCAAATAGAATAAACACTTTTCACTCACAGTATAGGCGTTTCTTGCTGGAAGTATTTTGTGATTTTAGTTTTTTTTTTTTTTTTTTTATACACCAGATCTTTCTTTTTTTATTTGTTTGTTTGTTTTGGGTTGCTTTTAGCAAAATCTATAATATTTCCAAGCTGCATAATATTCAAGGGCTCATTGTCCTGGCTTTCTAGCCACATCAGTCCTTTCTTGA
>JAECUM010040130.1:0-38766 GCA_016617855.1 Megalonaias nervosa | reverse complement strand
TGCCCATGGCATTTACAACACAGTCCAATAGCCTATTTGCTGGCTGTCTTGATCTGTCCATTGCTGCTTTCGTCAGATGATTTTAAGGCATTCATAGCATCCCTGAATTCCGTCCAGCTTCGGTGGAGGTAGCTCTTGACAGGTTTATTGATGCTCACATCAAGAGGTTGCAATATGAATGTGCAGCCTCCAGGTATTATTGCTGGCACAACATTTCCATGCCACAACTGTTTCTTCACATCATCAGTGATGTGAGCCCGGAAAAAGTCCATAACTAATAGTGATCGCTCTCTTCTGGTGAATAGCAAATAAATTTCTTCAATCCATCACAGCATTAGTGTTTCATCCATCCATACTTTCTCTTGCACTGCAATAATCCACCATTCTGGTGCCTTCAGCTCTAGATGTTTCTTTCCCTTGAAAATAATCATTGGGCGGGTAATACGCTGCCAGAACTTGCAACGGCTAAAACAACAGTAGTGTCTCTTCTCTGCTCCAGTTGTACAAATCAGAATGCTTTTCGTTCCTACTTTGTCCACCATTTTCCCTGGCACAAGATCCAAGTACATCGGTGTCTCGTCCATGTTAATAATAAACTTATCGTCAAACTCGTCCTCCTCACGTCTATCCATCACAAAGTTGTAGAATGAAGCAATGTTTTCTTCCAAATCCTTGGTAAACATTGGGCAAGACAGCTCCTGCATCTGAGCTCAAACCCATATCTTTTCATGAAACCCTCTCCCCAAGAACGACAGGCAAGGAATTTGCTTTCCGGAAATTCCATCGAGACAAGCTCCTTGGCATATATACATATTCCCTCAACACACTGACTGGAATTTGTAAGTCACGCTGAGTGAGCACCCATTGAGCTATCTTATCATCTATAGCTTATCCATACGAAATGGGTTGTCCACAGTTAGGCAAATGTCCATTCAAGTTTAGATCTGCAGAAAAGTCAATTTTCATCCAGGTATTCACAGTGGATTTCAGAATCTTGAATTTTTCCGCTGTAGGTCTAATTCCCAGAAGTTTTGCATTGTTAATGATATCCTGCTTTTGCTTTAATGTATAATGTTTATAGTGACCATGTACAGAACCGGGTGGAGCACTTCTCGGTTTCAAGATAATCAGGCTCTTTGTAGAGGGTTCTTTTTGTGATGCATCCTCAGAATCATTAATTCAAGGTCGCTTCTGTGGATGGCCTACTGGCCTCTTTGGAGATGATTTTGGCAAGGGAGAGTCCCTCCATGAACTAGGCAGTGCCTCCTCACTGCATAATGTATGATACTCTCATCCATCAAAATTATTACAGTACTAACAATATTGTGTTTCACAACGACAGCTATCCAGTATACAAACTTAAGTAACTTTTGATAGTGGTAGGTATCCTATTTATACTTTATATTTTACTAGCTTGATTCGGCTAACAAAGATATGATTGGTTGTCAGTGTAGACATCATTACACACAAAACCACTTCACGTAGGTGTGACAGTTATGGCTTTGATCAGAAACCATGACCCCTGCTTTATATCATTAAACAATACATCAGAGTTGGTATGGATTAGTAAATTCACTGGCATTGTGCAACAAAACAAACCCCTTATCCCTGAGGCATTATGTACCATGGTTTAAACAGTTATTGTTCTACAGGTAAAAAACCTCTTTGTAGACAATAAATACTGATTGTGGGTGCTACATGTTCGGTACATTGTGTGCTCTTTTAACGAAATCCAGATGGCTGCCTTTTATTTCCGAACACATCTGTCAAAGAAATCCCACAAGTTATATTATTAACAATTACCACCTAGACACCTTGAATTCTCCGACATGCATCAAAACAATCTTTGAGCAGTCAATTGTTTCGAGTCGGCAAGCTCTGCTCATTTTGAAGCTACCCTCGGCTAGGTGGGAAAAAAAGAAGAGAGAACCACAACAAATAGATCACCTTTATTTAAAACATACTAACATATTAATCACGCGAACTCCTATATTGCAACTTGCTTGTTATTTTTACCCTTCCTAGGCATGCGTAAAACTCTCACCCCATATAGAGCCCCTCAATCTTTGTGCTCAAAGATCAGCCATCATACATGTACTGGTATTTCTACTCTCGATATATAAATGTTTCTGTCATAAACATCTTCAGAATTATAATTCCAAAATCTTTTTATTTAGTTTTATTAATATCTTAATTACACAGAAATAAAGCTTGCGTGTGTTTGTAACATAGATTTTAATCATCACTGATTAGTAGAGGGTTAAACTGTGGATTGCAAGATTACTAATATGGTGGTTCTTTTGGAAAATATGCACACAATCGTGGCTCTCATACATGTATGGCTGAGTTTTCTGATGGATGGACATGTATCAAACAGACAAAATAGGCAAGTAATGCCTGCTTTTATTCATTATCCTTTCCATGGTGTTAGAAAAAATACTTGTTTTACTTCATGGCAGCACATCGTCATGTGAGCTAACAGTAACTTTGTTACGAACGAGGGGTGGGGGGGGCACAGGAGGGACACAAATTATTTTCCCGTTTGTTTTCGGACACCTAATTAAAGAATTTAATATGTCTTCAGACGACAAAAAAATGTTTATTTGTTGCCATCCGAAAACATGCCGTCAACATGGTAGTCAAATTTTCACATGAAAAGATACTGATTTGACATTTTCTCGTATCTTCTCTGATTATATACAGCATCTCTCTCACATTCTCCCCTCTCCATTAAATGTATTCATTTAAATCAATTACAAGGGTTAATACTGTAAAATGGACTTTTTATTATCCCTCCCATCTGCATTTAGTGTTGCTGATATTGTAAAGATGAAACTCCTTTATGCTTTGTATCGGATACTGATGAAGAGTGTGGAGCTTAGCTGCACTTCAACTTCCAAAACCTGGAAGTCAGAACATGCTTTTAGGCCACACCGTAGAAGTTATTTTCATTAAAGTGCTCTAACCCTTTCTCCATTATTGACCGGTTTTCCGGTATAAAGTTACCAAGTTTGTCAACCCTATGGACTGCTTTACTGGTCTGAAGCAATGTTCTTCTCTAGAGTCATAGAACCAGACCACATAAATTTCAGGATACCTCTATTAACTTCCTTCTTGTAGATATTATATTTGGATTATCTCACGAGTTTAGCATGAACACAAAGAGAAATACTGAAGAAAGAAGTCAATTTTAAATGTATTTCCTGAATGGTGAATTTTTATTCACAATGGGAGAGAGTTCAAAGCAAGAGGAGTGAAGTGCCAGATTATGAATTATTAGAGCATTTTAGCAGCTGTGACCTAATACAGTCGACTGAAAATTAGAGAAAATGTCTGGAATGTGCTTGTGGGTGACAATGATGACAATGAAAAGGACTTTCAAGGTTTTGAACTGGAGGTAGAGTGCACTCCATGTTTTTGTTTGGACTAAAATCTTAGAACCAAAGGGTTTTATTTCAGTCTTCTGGGAGAGTTGGACCCAGCCGAGTGTTAGATGGCTCCAAAAAAGCCCTGGAATACTTTCAAACCTTTCAGTTAGATGAAGTTTTTGAAAACACTGTCCATCTAACAGGGTAAACAAATAATTACATGTACAGTTCACCTGTTGTGTTACCCGTCTCCACCTACATTTTAACAGTTGTAAGAAATACTTATATTTTAGTGAATTAGTCATACAATTTGAATTTTAAATGTTATTTTGATACCTAATCCAGCCAGATATCTTTAAAATTGGCAAAAGTTATGTTATTTCAAAATCCACGTCATTCTGCTTTACTACTAAGCAGTTACTTAGTGTTGAAGACTCTATGCCTACAAAGTTCCTTAGTGGTGAAAGGGTTAAGGCAGTTTCATCATCAAGGAAAATTTTACCAGACAATAATACAACTGAAGTTTACTCAATAAATTCAGGCATATTTCAAGATATTCATGAAATCTTAAATTTGCATTCATTTTGACACACATCTTCCTGAAGTTTTCTTCCATAAATTTCATTTGAAATGAGCACTCATGTACCAATACTCGATTTGAAATATACATTTTCTTGCACGACTTGCTTCCAGATGAAATTATAAAACATGAAATGTGGCCTTTTCCCAAAATAAAACTGACCTATTCCTGGAAAAGTGTATACAATTAAGCACTATGACACTATACAGCGTATTCCCTCCTCCCCAAAACAGAATAGTATTTCACTGGTATTTTACCCTGACTTGTAAAACTTATATGGTCAACGTATGAGATGCCCAAGATCTTGTGGTAGCATACACTGACCATGTAACCAACAAAGAAGTCCACAACAGGATCCAACGAGCCATCGGATCCTATAAAGGTCTCTTGACCACTGTAAAAAAGCGCTAACTGAAGTGATACAGTCATGTCTCAAGATCATCTGGACTGACAAAAACAATCTTGCAAGGCACAGTGAAAGGGTGCAGAAGAAGAGGCAGACAGAAAAAGAGGTGGGAAGACAACATTATGGAGTGGACAGGCATGGGATTTGGAGATTCCCAAAGGGCAGTAGAGAACAAGGAAAGATGGAGAGAATTGGTTGTAAAGTCAACTGTGGTGCCCCAATGAACTCTTGGGTTAAGGGATTGATGATGATGATGATGATGATGATGTAAAACTTACCTTTTCAAAGAGAGGTGCATACAATGTAGCATATTTGCATTCTAGCTTGTGTACTTCCTTATAGAAATCTGCCTCAATCTTGGTGCACTCAAACTGCTGCTTCTTCAAAGCCTTTATTCTCCTTTTAACTGCCTTAGGAAGGCTGCACAAATAGGACATGTATAAAAATTATGCTCTGCAACTCCAGATCCTTTTTCATTACGATAACTGGATTCATGTGATTAATATTCTGGGAGAAATTATTTTTATCTCCAGCCACAACAGGGCAAAGCTGGCACACAAAAAAAAAAAACCAAGAGAAAAGAGTGCATAATGTTCATACTTTATAATATTCAAAATAGTCCTTTTAACCATGTTTTTGCATCATTTTATGTCAGACAATCAAAATGCTGATGAGAAAGTATTCAAATTCAACACAAATATTAAAAACTTTTCTCCACTTGTTGTACAACAGAGAGCTCAGAAACAAATTCCAGTTGAAAATTAGCAAACATTTTCCACTGAAAGTCCCCTTCTCTTTCATGCATGTAATGCCTGTATTGGATAACTTAATCGTATTAGTAATGGACCTGGATACATCCACCATCTGATTCAGTCACAAAATTTCATATCTTTTTCTCATTTTAATGATATGCCTGGAAGTCTGAAGATAATGTAATTTCTGGCATTCATGTATGATCATCAAATTAGAACCAAAGTTGAATATAGAAAATCAAAATGATCAAGGCTTGAAATTCAACATTTTAAATAAATCGGTCCAAGTTTTCACATGTGGAGAAGAAAGAATCAACTTTCAAAGTTCTTTTTCTACTTGTGATTTTGAAAAGGGTTACTGTTACATAGTGCTATTAACAAGTCAAGGAGGGGCTTCCTTACCCCAAAGGCAAGGTATATGCAAAGTTTGGTAACTGTGGAGGGTGAAGAACTCAAGTTGTGCAGAAACAGTTTTCCTTGTTTTAGCAGGTGACACTGACCTATGCACCTGAAATCGTTGAGTTCTTTCTAAACCCATGTGCAAGCCATTCAGTTTGATAACTGCTGAAGGCAACAAATTATTTTGTGCAAAACTCAAACTGGTAATAGATGGATGGAAAACCTAATTCACACTGCCTTATGCTGGTTAAATAAAATATAAAGCAATTATAACAACAATTTTATTACTATGCAACAATTTAATGAATACTTGTATTAAGCAATTATGTCCAATCTGTGCGACTCCTGTTAAACATAACAATAAAAGAAAGTGGAACTCTGAGCAGTTATAACCTAATCGAGCAAATTTCTTCTCTGGAGGTTTACGGCCTACTGCTAGTAAGATATACAGGTTTATACTTTTAAATTCTACACAATAATTTAAAATTACTGATCCAAATGGATTACTGTTTGGAACATGCTTCCTACAGTCTCCTTTCCACTGAGAAAAGACCGTAAAGGATGTTATTCATCCAGTGCTGATGCCCTGCAAATCTTGTTTTAATTTTTTCCACTTTGTTTGCTGAAGTGTAATCTGTAGCTATTGCTTTCATTTAATATCTTTCTCAGGCTTTTTCAGGTAAGTTAAACAGGAATGGAAACAGCCTCCCCAAACAAAAACCTGAAAATTTTCCATGCATCTCTAAGGCATGTGTAAAGTGCAGAATTTTGTAAGTAACCGAAAACATGCGTAACAAAATCATCCAACATGTAAGAAAAGATCAACTGTTATCATCATTTACTAACTTGAATACTCTTTAATTGTTTTGAAATGTTTCAGTGCTCGATTGTCCTTCTTAAGGAATGTAAAGTTATTTTACTCAAATGAAATCCCATTATCCCTAAGAAATGCTGATTCTTAAATGTACAAACTGTAACAGTATCAATTAAAAAAAATACGTCAAACAAGGAAAAATTTTGTCATGTCTCTTGAACGTCCTTGAGACAGACTTAACTGTATCATAACTGCAAAAACAGCACACAAAAAAAAAGAAACAAAGAAAAGGAAATTCCTCGAATTTTAGTATGGGTCCTTTTCTCTCTCACAAAACTATTCTAATTTTGTCCACAAATAATCAACTCAACTCCATTCTCAAACAGTTTTAAGAAAACTCCCATTAAATTACCTTTGAATGTATCCTGATGGTGAACCTACAAGGCTACCAAGACGCTCCTGCATTGCAGCCAACACTGAAGGGCTCATCATCAGCTGACTGGCCAGTACTTCAGGGGTGGTGCTAGACTTTTCATGATTCACTTCTAGAAAAGATTTGATTATAAAAAAAAGTACAGTTTTAAATTAGTGTTAATAATAGTGCTAAATTTAGAACAGCGCTTTACAGTCTTCCAACTTGCATGGGTTTTTATATCTGTTGGAATTGGACTAAAACGGTAATGTGGTTAAAAATACAATCTGGATCATCAAGTCTTCTTGAATTTACACATTTAAAAAAAAAACCTTTTCTGTTAATTTTGATTAACATGTCATACTAATGCACCTGAATAAAAGTGAAGTGGAGACATGCATATACTTCTGAGTGATACAGAATGTTAGATACACACAAATGGCTAGCGTTTTTTAAGTAACATGTTGACCTTAAAAGAAAATGTAAAAAACTTGGCAAGAACTTGTCAGCACATAAAAATAGAACAAATATGTTCAACAAAGTTCAGCACAATCCATCAACTAATGCAAACAAATGGTCTCATCAGCAGCATCACATTTGGAGTATCCTACAATATCAGACCTGCCAAACTGAGTGGAATGAAAATCAGGATGCCAAAGGAAAAAAAAAAATCGGCATCTGGAGGAAAAAAGAAAATGATCAGTGTTTGCAACCATATACACCACTCCCTAGATAACTTGCACCCTGACAATTCGCAAATCCGCTTGTAACGGGAGGTCAGGCATGGATCCCATTTTTTTAAACAAAACAAAAAAAAAAACAAACGCTGATCCCGATTTCTTGAACTTGGTAGCTGAAACGATATATATCTCGTTTTATGGTCGAAAACTGTAGATAGGACCTGGAAATTTTAATTAACATTTCTAAATTATCAACTTTCAATAAGAAGTCATATAACTGGTTACATTTTCTTTCCGAACGACAGTCTTAGTACACCATAATTAAAGATATTCAAGGAAATTTTGATTAATGAAAATGTCACGTACACCTAGTGTAGGCAGTACATCAATATTTAAATGCCAATTAAATAACTTTTATTACATGAAATTTGTGTTTTAATTCTTTTAGTTCCTCTTAAGTGTAATCATCATAAATGCAATGTGTATTTAAACGTAAAACATGTCAATCTACTGTAACAGCTATGTCCGCAAGCAGTTCTCCAAGAACCTACTTAAATGCAGACCGCGTTTGGATAACTGACTTGGCGGAGGTATTTGTTGTATTGTGCTATGACTTAAAAGCTGGCCTCCTTTTTATTATCATGTTAATTATTTTTTTTGAATCATATAAAGGAGGTGGAATAAAATTAAAGTTAAAAGGCACACAAATCCTAAATACTTGAAATCTAGCGGCCCCGGTCGTATGTTGGGTGAACTCACTTCTGTTGATCAATCTAACACTGTTATAAATGTTTTTCTGTACGTAACATAAACTCGCTTAAATTAACCGACTCTTTCATAACTGTGATCAAAGACAGCAAGGCAACCAAGCGAAACAAACACGTCATAAAATAAAGAGCTTGGTTTCACAGATACAAACCATTGTGGGAAAGCAAGTTTCTGAGAATTCCTTAACTGGCACTTGGAGATATCCTCAAAAATGATAAGAAGTTTCACCATTACTTCCAATGAAATCATGACATCAATATTGTACTAAATGAACAATACAAAAATCGAGTTTTGACGTTGACAATTGTCTCACGAAATGAATGTCACTAGTTTTTGAAAAAAAGAAACCTTTTTTGGTGGTGTATCGATAGTCAAGTTCCCTGCTACTTTGACTGCCAACTTGGCAGTATACTATTAAATACCACTCCAGGAACCAGACTAATCAACAAAACAAAAAGCAGTGACATAATACACAGATGTTTTTCATGTACACATGATGGTTGTTGAATGCAGTTGGAACGATCTTTCACATGTTTAGACATTTTGAATATAAATGTTATTTATACAGAATAACGAACAACTTTATTTTAAAAAAGCACGTTATTAACAATTATTGTCGACGTGATTGTAACACAAGGAAACAGTCCTTAAACAGCCCAGTTCCCAAAAAAAAACCCCAACCCCCAGGGGTTTTCTCAACGTCTACGCAGATTTTTTAAATTCTTGGAGATCCCTTGGTAACTCGCACCCTTGCTTATAGTGCAATCTATGTTTGTGGACCCCGTTGTGCTCAAGTTATTGAGAGAAAGGTGTATTTAGAATAGCTTTACAAACATTCCAACATCCCTGCTGTCTTACGCTATTTACACATTCAATTAACACACTGGCAGCATAAAAGATGAAAATGGAAAAATGACAGATGTTCATTGTGTAAGTGTTATGTGTAGGCTTGAACAAAAATAATGAGAAAATAAGTGAAGCCAACAAGCTTTGTATATTTTAACAAAATAATTCATTTCCCTAGAAAACAATGTAAAATTGGAAATAGGACTCACGGTTTGTGAATATAATCCAAAATTTAATCCTAAGATTGAAAAATACAAGTCCCATCACTAAACAGTTCTAATAGAATCTGGTTTTGAATCTTGATGAGATTCCAATATGGAGGCGATGACATCAGATGATGTCTGTCCTGATGGTAATAGACCCCAACTGAATCACAGTTTATAATGTTTCCCTTAAACTCCAGAATAAATTTCCACTGAATTTCTTTCGCCCAGAACTTTTATAAAAAGGTACACTTGTTTAGTCTTCTAGAGAATAAATTATTAAACCGAAAAAAAAATAGATGAACTTCAAAAACAAACTGGCAACAACAATTGAAACCTCTTGAGCCCTCAAGGTTTAAAATACAACTCACTAGATCTACTAGAGAGCATATGTTTAAAGCTGCAATTTTAGATCACATGGTGCTTCACGTGATGGGCTATGTGATTTACTAATTTGAACAACGCAATAAAAAAAAATGAGAATTATCATGTAACTACAATAGCCCTATCTAACAACCAAATTCTCACACTGAAAATATATGTAAAAAAGACTGTTTACAGTTCAGCTAACATGTGGGCCGAAATGACCTTGGCAATAGCCAATCGTTATCACTCGATGTTTACAAAATCTATGAGCTAAAAATAGTGCTGAAGTAACATTAAGATCTAATCGGGTCAAGCCAATTTTCAGAAAAGAGATTCAAATCCAATGAAAATTATCATTACAATAAAATGTAATGAAACAAAAATAAGAAAAGAATTTTAAAACTAACACACAAGCAATTTAATTACATATTCGTAACATTAAGTAGTGTATTCCTTATGGAATGTCTGCATCATTTTTGCTTTCTCTGAAGAGGTGCAGCCATCGAGAATCAAAATGCATTTTTTTTGCATTTTCAAAAATCTGAATTTTGGGTTTTAAAAATCGTAAATTTGGAATTTTTTTGAATTTTTTTAAACAAAACTTTGGGATGATCCCGAGTGAATCGGATAAGTGAGAGGTCTGCAATACAGACTGCTATGGAAGAAAAAAAGAGTTATGAGTCTTGCAAACATTTATGCCATTGATAGTGGACCCAAGCTGCTACAGACAGGATCTGGGCCCAATAAAACAATGCTGCTGCCAGAAATTAACTGCAAAGGGGGACCTTCACCCTTTGGGCTCTAAAAAAGGGCATGGCAATCAGGAAAACTGTAGTGTTATATATTCCAAAGGTTGTGGGTTTGATCAGCTATCCTTGGGGAAAGACTCTCAACTCCAATTTCCTGGGCCTGATATAGCCAATGTGTTAGAAGTGCCTTAAAAAAATAAATAAATAAACCAAGTGAACATGTGCTCTTCCTTTTCTTTTTAATACATCCAGTGTCCTTTCGGAAAAAAAAATCCTGCATGAACCACCCTTAACTGATAACCATTCTTCAGTTGACATTTTGAGAAGTTTATCTATATCCGACAGCAGTGTGAGCATTAGTCCGTACCAAGAAATCATGCAAAGAATGTCTGGAAATAACACACAGATTATCTTATGAAGGTAACCTGTCATGATACAGAATGTAGTGCCAGTAACTGAAAGTTTGCCACTGAATAAACATATTTATTCATACTTCCAACTGCACTTCTAAGCATACTTGGATGTCAGACCTGCCAAGACTTTCTCAAGAAGGCAGCCAATACTGGACCAAATTTTTAGTAACCTACAACAAAATATCATGTACTACTATTGACTTTGAAAATATGCATTGAAACAGTTCAAATAAAATCTTTGTAAAGTACACTTAGATCTTAATTAAATCCAGTATGGTTTCACAAACTGCAATTTTAAATCCCATAGAGCTCAAAGGCCTCTTGCTTATTCTTGCAATTTGACATAAACTTCAGGTCTATTTTTTAATTTCATGTGGCAAAACTTGTGGTCTCTCCTGCAACGAGACATACTCTGATCAACATGACATCCAATGGAAGTAATTGTTGCCTTTCCTGATCAAACTCCTCAAAGAATCTGAACATTTCTTTTTATACCTGTGCACTGATTGTTTAAGCTTTTCAAGAGGCTTAGTCTTATGAATCTTTAATGCGTTTTCACTGGATGCCATTTTCAGAAAATGCAATATAAGCAACTGATTAATAATGCTGGCATTTTGCATTTAAAATATTGGCACTTTAAGGTGTACAAGGCACTCCTGTCAAATTAGACAAGTTCTCCAACTAAATCTAAAACAAAAAACCTGGATCCTAATCAAATACGGATAAGCCAGTATCTGGAATTGAATGCAACAACTGTATTTTTGCTATTATTATAAAAGTCCATATTTTAATGGTTATTTCGTTAAGACTTCTGGTAAAGTTGTTAAGAATTGGCATGATTTTGGATGTATATAGCTAGAACTTATCAACATGTAACAACTCAAGTTCCATGATTCGAAGTAGTGTAATACATAAACAGCAAGTCAAAATGTCAGTTGCTCAGGAGCTAATTGCATAAGCTGAACCAAAGCTAGTAAAAGATCAAATATGAATGTTACAATTATAGTATTCGCTTACCCTGCCGAGTCAGCGAAGTGTGAAATATGGGTCACTGACACTCTTGTAAGATGAGGTGTAGTATTCATAAAGATGCATCCTCTCACAAAGTGTCATTATTCCAGGTCCAACTATGTGGGAACAAGCTAAATACAAAACTTAATCCAGAAATATAGATTAGTGACCTTCAGTTGTAAGGGTGTAGTAATAAAAGATATACAGGGATCTATTTTGTTGATTTTGGCATTAACAGTGCTCGAGATTCACTCAGTTAAGCAATATATGAGCCACAATTACCTATTTTTGTGATGAAGGTATAGTACTCATCAAGAAGCATCCTCTCACCAAGTTTCATGATTCCAGGTATAACCGTATATATTCTCTGTTCCCAAAACACATCTGGTCATGATCTAAACACTTAAGCTTGTAAAGTTTGAAATGCAGGTCACAACGACCTTTTGTTGTTAAGGGTTTAGTACTAATAGAGACACATACAATTATATATTGATGATTTAGCATGAAGAGAGCTTGAGAAACATCTTTAAAACACAAAATTTAGTGAAGAATGAATATAAATCAGTGACCTACATTTGTGATAGGAGTGAGGTATTCATTTAGATGCATTTCCTCAGTGTCATGATTCCAGTTATGAAAGTATTTAAACAGTTTGAAAACTACCAAGTTAACTGTAAAACAGAACCAACAATGTACATGGCTCAGCCTCCTCCCCTGGGTTCATCAACTATGAAGCCTTCTTTATACTGTTGCTTGAGAACAGAGAAGAATGGCCAAGATCCAATGACGCCGACATAATGTAGTGTGCAGGCAGTCATGCCATGAAAATATTTAGAAAATGAAGTTTCTCAATTGTGCTTTACTGTTAAAAGAAGTGGGTGGGTGTTGTCAATATGTGAGGGCAATTATTATTAATTTCTTCAACCATACATAATGTTATCCATTATCATGCATTTGTTAGTATGATCCCCATTTATTTATCATGTTCACACATAAATGATCTTAAACATTAAAATGTTTAAATTCATTATTTTACTTCAGAAACATCTCCAAAGTCATTTTGATTAGTGGTTGCTCACAGTATCTACTATACTGAAATTAAACACATATTTTTAAATTTTGGATCTGTATTTATTGTAGATATACTTAGCTAATAATCTCAATAATCTATCTTTTACAATCACATTTATTAACACTGAAAAATAAGACAAGAAAATTAATTAATACTTATTCAAAATGATCATTCATTCAAGTGCTAGTGTTGTTGATAAATTTAAACCCTCCTAAAAACACCTTTTGTTCATGCATTTTCAATCCAAAAGAACAAGCCTGTTAAATACTACTACTTGAAACACTATATATATACACTAATTACAGCAGAGTATTAAAGCTCACTCTTCACTGATTTGCTGAAAAAGCCACTGTATCTACATCATGTCAATCAAGTCCTATGGTAGAAACAAATACTTTTCTGGGAAATAATTCCAAAATTATAAAATGAAGCAAGTCCAGCTTTCTCAAAACCATGGATAATTAGGCTTGATCTTTAATCATTGTTGATTGAGCTGCAATGATCCATTCAGCATGAATTGGCTTGATTAATGAGCCTGCAAGGTTCACTAACAGAGTGCACTGATTGTCGCCGGCAACATCTTTTTCTGTGATGGCCTCTATGACTGGTTCAGCATACAAGTTGTGATGTGTAATTTCAATTCTTCTTGCATGGTTCACACCATTTTATGAAAATATTGGGTAAGGACTTTACACGGAAAAATGTCTTGAATGTAAGGACCAACTGTTGAATTAAACATGACCATGAACACTGATCCCTTCTCATAACTAGGCCGATTCCGTAATGAAAGAGTCCACCGATTCTTTTGAGGTTTGCCAATGTGTTGTTAGCTGCATCAGTTTCCACTGATAGTATCTACTTGGACGAAAATATGGTGCAAGTATTTAATTTGTCTGGTCTGATTTGTGCAGTATTGTTTAAACAGTCTAATGACCACCATTTACTCTGGCATTATTTTTTTGTATTCTTTACTTTCGGTATTTGTTGAGGTTAAACCATGAAATTAAATACATACTAATATGCAAACTTTGACAGGAAAAACCATAAATTTATTTATCCCAAAAATTGTCCATAAAAATTAAAAAAATCTAGAAAACTCAGCACCATGAAAATAAACGATACTACAGTATTTCAGAATAACATTAAATATACTTGCAAGGAAAATAACATCTTGCTTTGTAATTTAAGGCCAGATCTAACAGTAAGTTCTGAAATCTTGCTTCTATTTAATCTAAAATTGTCAGGATATTTACTACTTCATTTTTGGGTTGTTTTTAGAAATCAGCAATTTTAATTTAAAAGTTAGCTCCAACACAAAAATTATGCGGACAATTTTTTCATGATTATGTGCTTCTTGCAGATCTTATAAAAAACCTTTATTTCAAGTCAATAAAAATCAGGAAATATTAATAACAACAATAATGTGTAATTTCGATTGTGAAGCTAGTAAGTGCTTTTCAAGGCTCTGTGAAGTTAATTCTTTGTATTGTAAAGCCAAGTGTTTCTAAAATTTTTATGTCATGTTGTCACTCATTGTTATAGCCCTTGAGTGTTTCTCAGGACTCTACTCAAACCAAATAAATCTAATTAAACTCCAGACCATGTTTCCAAGTCTATCACTGAATAACAAATTTATTTCAAAACATTAAAACTTCATTATTTGTATATGTTTATATCATATTCTAACATGTTACTTAATATATCTAGTCAATGACAAACCACCATCGATATAAAGTCAACAAGTTGTTATATGCAGCTGATATTCAAGTCTTGAATTTTAAATGCCATTTGATTCACTGTTAATCCTTGTAGCTTGGATTGCCCACTTCATTGGGGAATCAGAGACCCAGAGCTGTGCACCCCCTTATAATGCTTTTCAGTATTTTCAGGGATATTTTCAGTATTTCATGTCAGCTTTCAGTATTCTTCACAAGTGCACACCAATAGAAATGCACAACATTACCGATGCATCTTGTATCCGAACTGTTAATACAATGATCCATGCTGCAAAAATGATGCGAAATATTTCATATTTAAAATATTTGAAATAATTAACAGTTGAAAATAATTTATTAATGATCATCGGTGTTGAGCTTAGATGCTGAAGGTTACAGCAAAGCAGTGTCAGGTTCAGTGCTACATGTATTCGGGAATGAGGATCACTGACTTGTCTTATTTCATAGTAGGCACTTTTGAACTTCTGTAGTTGTTCAACTGAGTGCTGGCGCTGGGATTCAAATGGATAACCAGGTTTTGATTTAATAAGCAACAATGCTTCTAGAGTGTCGTATCCCACTGATGACCTCTGCTCTGTTCTGTTCTTACGCACTGTGGAAAAGATTCTCTCACAGTGGGCATTACTCTGGGGAATGGCTAATATTCCACGCATTATAACTGAAAGTTCACTGAGGAACAATGCCCCCTCTTCATCCTTCTTATTGCCAACTGCAGCCCAGGTTTCATCCTTTCTTTGTCTGGTGCAGGTGAATAGGTCTTTACACTGATATATAGCAAACTGCTCAACAACAGTGTCAATAGTGCAACCAGGAGGACATAGTGCTGGAAATCTATGCAGGAAGAAAATCTGATCACTCAATTTGGCTGTCTGTTGCAAAGAAGCATCTGCTACAATTGCATGTCTCAAGACTGGTTCTTAGAGAGGAAGCTTCTTAATCAGGCAACTGCAAACACTCTTAAAAGTATAGCTTTACATCCCTAGAGAACTGCTTGATCCACATGTCCCTCAAACCATTATGGTCAGAGTCGGCAATGAAACTGCGGGCAGCATCACCTACGACTAAGTCCTTGTTGTCTTTTAAATTGTAGCTGCTTTTGAAGTCAACAGCTTCAGGCACACAACTTGACATGGCAGCTGGTTTGACATAGCGACAAAGTACTTTCACAATCATGCTGACCAGCATTTTTCTCAGTACATGTATCTTCAGTTCATCTGACTGGAGACCGACAAGCACAGCATCATACATCTTTACAGCATAGCCCAGAAACAGAACATACAGCTTGTTTGTAGGCGATTTCAGGAACTTCAGGATGTTTTCTACTTTCTTGTGGGCATATGGTTTGTCACTGCTCTCAGCAAACAGTCCTGAAGATGAAACTGACTTTGTCTTGATATCATCAAATTCTGATTTAAAGAACTTTTTCAAAGGTTCCCAATTTTGTAGCAATCTCTCCAGGCAACAACCAATACTTAGCCATCTGGTACAAACATGCTTGAGCATTCTGTTCTGCTCAATGTCAAAAAGATCTTGAACACTAGAGAATTTGTGCTATCGTTTCTCCCTTTTCTGGAAGTAATAATATACATCCTGCAAGATCTCAGCCACATCAGGTAAACACTTAGCTCCTTTTTGGGCTGCATTGTGCACAACATGGAGGCAGCATTCTGCCAAGAATACACAGTCATGCTTTTTTCTAATGTAGGAAATTGCACCAATTTTGTTCCCAGTCATAACCGGGGAATTGTCACATCCAAGTGCTAAACAGTTACTTCACTTTAAGTTGCTTGCATCGATTTCCCCATCCAGGATTTTGAATATGTTTTCTCCTGTGGCAGATCCAGTGCAGACAGGAAGGGAAAGTAGCTCCGAGTGAACAAGTCCTGTGTTTTGGTCCATTGATCTAATTACAATTAGGAACTGCTTGCTCCTATTATCATTACTGCCATCTGTAAAAGTGTGAAGACTGCAGTCTGCATCCTCTCAGACAAGTTCCTCTGTTGTGCCTTTCCCAAAGTCTTCACAAGAACAGTTGCTTTCTTTCTGCCACACTTCATATCGGAAACATAAATACAGAAATTGCAATTTGTACAAGGTACAAGTTAGTTCAGTAAAAGTGTTCACAACATTAACTATTCAAACAATGGTCCATTGAAACTGATTCTATTTTAGAATTTGTAAGTTTTAGCAAATTCGAATAACTAGCTGGGATTAAATTTAACAGGTGCCTGGTACCAACTCTTGTTACATGTAGGCTCATTCACAAGTAACAAAAGTAAAGAGTGAAGCCAACAAGCTTTGTAAAATTTAACAAAAATAATTTATTTCCCTAGAAAACACAGCAAAAATATGAAAAAGGACTTACAGTTGTGAATATAATCCAAAAATTAATCCTGGAATCTAAAAATATACCTCCTATCACTAAAATGTCCTAAATGAATCCAAGTTCGAATCCCGACGAAGTTCCAAGATGGCGGATGGTGATGTCAGATGAACCTGTTGTGCGCTATTGTGTCAACAGTTCCTCGTTGAATTTTGTGAATCAAGAATAATATTCCGGCTTTAGAATTCTGAAGAATTTCCAACAAATGTCTTTGTCCAAGAATATGAAGAAGAAATGCACTTATGAATGTTTCCCAGAGAATATAAATTATTAAATCCAAAAAAAAACAGAAGAACTTTAAAATCAACTGGCAACAACACTAAAAACACCTTGAACTCTTAAAGGTGTTGTTTATGACTGACTAATGTACTTGAAAACGTCTGTTTTAACCTGAGATTTTAGATCACATTGTGGCTCACGTGATCACTAATTTAAATAGCGCAGTAAAACAAATGCTATTTAGCACGTAGCATAAAATAGCCCTATCTAAAAATCAGACTCTCATGCTGGAAATGAATAATAAAAAAGGCTGTTTACAACATGGCTAACACGTGGTCCAAACATGACCTATAGTAATAACCAATCATTTTAACTTAGTGTTTACAAACTTCTCAACCAAGGTGAGCTAAAATAAAAATGAAGCAATCAAATTACGTGTTGATCAGGTCAACACGGAAAACAGAATCTTCCGAAAATGATGTCAAATCTAGTGATTAAAATCATCATTACACCAATGTAATGAAATAAAAATAAAAAAAGAAATTTAAAACTAACACACAAGTAATTAAATTGCATATACTTAACACTGTGTATGTGTTATTCACCTGGTACAAATACATGTATAAAAAGTTTTAGATTACTGTAATTGCCTAGAATTGCTTTGTAAGTAAATGTCATAAAAATAAAATAAAATAAATATTTACATAACTGCAGCAATTTTGCTATCCGGAAACATAAGTTTGAAGCCATCACTCAAGGAATCAGCTGTTGCTAATGGCAGATTGTGGTAAGCGATGAGTTCGCACATCATAACTTCAGCACGAGTCACACTCGGAGTGTTTGTCGCAGTCGGTTGAATGTTTGGTATTATTTGAAGAAAAAAAACCGATGTAATTGGAGCCATTTGTCTTCCCTTATCGATCACTTTATTCTTCTCCGATTTTATGTGGCGAGAGAGGTCATTCCCACCACCATTCCTAATTGATATATCAGTTTCCCCCAGTTTGCAGTAGGCATAACTATCACCCTTTCTGCTGGCAGAAATGAACAGCCAGGTCTTTCTGTATGATGTGAGAAACTGCTGTACTCGTCGCTTCGCGTCTTTGATTGAAGTTAATTCTTCTTCAGCCACTCTCTTCCTCATAGATACCATTTCAAACACATTTCCCAAACCACGCTCAGCTATGATACTTTTACACTACAAATGCAACGACAACGAACTCTACACATGCGCTGTTGCAGAGCATTTTGCACACGACCCTTCTATTTAATACAGAGCTAACTACGGCGGGATGCTACAGTCAAACCCACTTATCTCGACCTCAGTTATCTCGAAAACCCGCATACGTCAAGCGTTTTGGTACGGCCGGAAAAAAAATCCTTCTTTGTTATGCTATTTTCTCCATGCTTATCTCGACCCCTGTTAAGTTGATAATCCTGTTATGTTGGGCATTAGTTTCGGTCCGAAGTAACATGTGGACCCACTTAATTCAACGAAATGCAACTTTTAACGTCCACCTCAGAGACATTTTGCAAGAAATTATTTGGCGTTTCCACTATTACCGGTACCTTGTACCAGCAAGAACAGAAAAAGTTGCTAGAAGACTAAATTTTACTGGTACAAATGCTAATCAACCAGTCTCATCAATGCATGGTTTATCACGTGCATAGAGTGGAGAAGATTATCTTGTAAACAATACTTTAGAGTAAGGAAATTGAATGCGTTTCTGAACTTTACATAAGCTGCGTTCAAAATGGACATTATCACATGTCAACACCACAACAATATAGTTCGTCCCACACAGCATCGCGAATTTGGTCTTGTATGTAACTCGGACAATTATCAGGTTAAATACCTAGTTTGTTTTACACAACATATTTTTTTTAAAAATTCGGTAATAGTTAAAGTATTTCCATGCTTTGTGCGAGTGTAAGCCGTTAGCATGGGTAGATCATGTGACTCAATAATCTACAAATACAAACCCGCAAAATTCCAAGCTAAGCTGTCCCCCCCTTTATAAATTTGTTTTGAACAAGAGTAAATAAAAGCACCAACGGTATTGTAAAAAAACATCCATAGCGCCCAGTATTTTTTTTAAATTGTCGATCGTTGTACCATGATTACATATTCTTGAACACAAACGGAAAGAAGCAAAAGGCAAATTTGAAACAGAAAGAGGGGTGTTTTCATATGTATTGTTTTTGTCTTGAATATCAAAGTCTTGCAATCCATCGAAGAGACTAGCCGCCCCTCCTTCTGTTGCTGTGTTCTTGCCGACAATCAGTGATCAAAGTCGGAAGGGATATGGGACTGCAACTGTGTGAATGGAATAAGTTTGGCTTCATACAGAATTTGATGTCGGGAGAGTTAACTTCAAAGACTTCAAACTCATTTTACAGTTTGTCGGTACATGAATACCGAATGCCCCGACTTTTTCCGGTACAGAAGCAAATTTTATCGTTAAAAACCGTCATATACTGGTGTAAAGGAACCACTGACAATCAAAATAAAACTACTGATTTTCATGCACAATATTGGTCAGTTAAATTTTGCTGCTACTCACAAGTCAGCTGTAACGAAAGAAAACACTTTAAAAAAAAAGTATAGTCCTACAGGTACATGTACTTCAATTGGCCTACATTTTGGATAGCGTGAGAAAACCATTTTCTTGCCGAGGCTACCAAAGGGATGAGGCTATTCACAGGGAAATAAAAACAACTTTAGACCACTGGCATTGTTGTAGTAATTTATTGTTGTAAAAATGTGTGACTTGTTACTTAATCTCATTTAAAAAACATCCAATCTTCTTTTCTTCTGCAACCAGGCATGACTGCATCATCATTTTTATTGTGCATTAGAAATGCCATTTGTTTTTAGAAACAAAACTCCTCATGTTTGGTACTTCAGATGCATAATCATTGATCTGCAGTAGATTTATCAACTAAACCCTGATATCTCGGGACCCGGTTATGTCGTCGATTTTTTTTACACCCCCGACGTAATCGAGATAACCGAGTTTGACTGTATTGCTTTATTTTCGTGCTTCTTTCCTTTCTTTGTTTTTCGTACTTGCCAAATACAAATTTTCCGTATTTTACCTCGCACAAAATCAGATTTATCTCATGAAGTCGTATTTCCGTATTTGATATTTTTTCCCATACTAAATAAGGAAAAATATGTAGGGTGCACAGGTCTGGAGACTCCTTCTAATACTGGCTGTCACTCAAAGGTTTCTCAAGACCTGTGGCTTTCATCCAGTAAACTCTGGTTTCTAAAAGTGGCAATCAGTAAATAGCCTCTAAAGCAGATTTTAAGAATGCAATGACCTTAATTAGCCACTTCTGATGAGGCCTCAAAGATGCTGCCAAGATTTTACCTAATGTGGGAGTTCCCCCTTATCACAAAGGAGTAGAACTAAAAAGGAGGGGAGGAGGAAATGGCCATATTTCAGTATTTACCCAACACTTCAATGTCCATCTTTCTTTTTTGTTCCACTCTATTAGAGACGGACTGAAATCAAAATCTTCAAAATATGCCTCCTTTGAACTGTCGATGGTTTAGGAGGTTAATCTGTTCCTTTATCTGTGAATGAATATTATGCAGTGCTGATACTGCCTTGCACTGCCTGCTGTTCAAAGAGGTACCTACGGTACGGCTCACATGCATTTTCAGAACCCCCCTCCCCCATTGTGGTGAGGGTGGATAGCATAAAGAAAAAACCTTTACCATCTCTCCCCAAATAAACAAAATCAAATCAACAAAATCTGTTGACATTCTACAACCACGTTTTTACATTAACTGATATTTCAAAAGTATTTTTATTCAATGCCGTCTTTTGAATTTTATAAATTTTTATTTCATTAATGTACTTTTAATTAGATACATGAAGGGAATAGTTCTGTCAATTTAATACTATGTAGAATGGAATCGTGACTTTAGTAAATGCATTCCCAATGGACCTAAATGAACAAAAATGGTTAACAGAACAAACCTGAAACCATAAGTGAAATGCAAATGTGAACGCAATGCAAATAAAATGTGAACAAAATGCAGATTGTGTAACATTACCTGTTTCAGAGTCTGTAATATGGAAAGTGTAAAAGACAACAGATTTATTCTTACTTTTAGCTGAACTGCTCAGAAAGGGACTTCTGTTTATGTTAGGATGTATACATTTCTTCTTTTAAATGCAGCAAGCTGAAACCATCTTTGATATTCTCCAGTGACAAGATTTACAAATTCGGCACTTTCACAGCCATGTTGGATGCAAGATAAGCCCCATTTTCATTTTAGGACGAACTAGACACCATCATAAGACCCCTGCTAATACGCTGATATGACAATCCATTCAGGAGAATTAGTGACATTATTATTGTGTTCATTGTGGCTGCCATATTTGAAGTCAGATCAGCACAATTTTCATCCAGGACAACTAGATATCATAATTAGTCTTTTGGTTAAAACCTCATGTCTATAGCACTTTGCATTTGGATGGAATAGCAATAAGATTTTCATGATGGTTGCCATGGTAACCTAATGCTGGCCCTAATGGAGAACAGGGCACTACCATTTTCATTTAGGTCCAACTCGACATCACAAGAAGTCTTTTAGAAAAACCCTACTTTAATATAACCATCCAGTCAGGTGGAGTATCAACAATTTTCATGATTGATGAAATGGTTTCCATATTACCCATTGTCATTTAGGACCAACTAGATATCACAAGAAGTCTTTCTGTGGAATCCCTATGCAATAACATAATTTTCAAGGTGACCATCATAACTTGTGTCCAAACAGAACCATTTTCTTTACAAGCAACTCGACATTATGAGATGTTTATTAGGGAAAATGCCATGTTGATAGGATTATCCATTCATGAGGAGAAGCAGTAAAAATAAGTTCAAGCATACAGACCTCTTAATATAAGCTGACTCTCATTTGATCTCAGCAAGTTCAGCAACAATGTAATCCAGATATTGTTTCAAGTGTGAACAACTGTTTCCAAACTAAATATAGATGCTGGCTAACAAGTCAATCCTCTGTAAACTTATATTAGTAGTTAAAATCTTGTGTGGAACAGATGTTATCTTGAGGATATAAGCAGATATTCGACGTCTGATAAAAAAATGACTTCCAGAGTTCTGCTAATTGGATGCAAGGTCATGCCATTAATATGCATAAATATTGTTCATTACTGAATTTGTCTGAGATCTTAATGATCAAAGCACATATTCCAAGTCTGATACAACACAGATCAAAAATATGGAATCCAAAGTGGCTACGCGGTTAGCCAATCAGATGCAAGATCAGCACATCAATATGCATGCATCTCATATGTTATCAAGACTGAGGTTTTAATGATATAAACCCAAATTCCAAGTCAGATTAAAATCAGATCAGAAATCTATCTCCAGAGTGGCAAGAAACAATTGCTGATGGATGATGTACAATGCATGACAGTGTCATACCATAAGCGCAGATAAGCAAAAAACTTGCAAGATAAAAATATTTAGTTATCTATAGTGTGGACAGATAATCATGAAAGTGCATGCCCAAGTGATACAGCTTCCGCTCACTCACTCAAGAAAACCTAAAGGTGGATTTAGGATGCAAAACAATTTTTTTTTAAAAATGAAATTTAAGTGGTCATTACAGGTTTAAAATTGATTTAGGAAGAACATGCAACTTTAAAGATACAGGATTTTTAAAGTTTAGATAAGAAAACGAGGGACAATGTGTACATAAAAGCTAGGCTGTGCTTAATGAATATAAAATCACTGAACCTGTCCCTTCACTGGCCTCTTCTTCTACCTCCTCCAATTCTTCTGACCCCTCAACTACCTCTGTTGGCTTCCTTTAAAGATAAAGATCTCTGTATGAACTTTGCCTCAAATGTGATTTTAAAAAAAAAAAATTCTTTTGCACACTGGAAATGAGGACTTAAAAACAATTTTGACACATCTCCTATGCTTGTGGGTGGAAAAACCACTCAGCTACAGGTTAAAGTTCACAAATCAGACCCAGAAAGGCTCCTCTCACAAACCTTGTCATCTATATCCAAAAACTGTCAAATTAAGCAAAAGGCAAGATGGTGTTAGGATGCATCATGCTGCCTTTATCTTACAAAACTTCCCTAGCAATTTCAAAATGAAATCGTGATAGAAGCATTACTCCAGCACAGAGTCAATGGAAATCTTAACAAAAATGATATCAGTTCAGGGCTCGAATTTAACACAAATTGCTTTGTAGCCAGAAGGACTAGTATACTGAGAAACTTACTAGTCCTGTCCACAAAACAATGTCACACACTTGTATTGAGATTAACAACAATTTTATTTCATAAATAGCATTATCATATGAAATGCAGAAGTACAGGAGTATAAATCGCATAACGTTCTTTTCCTCATCATAATTCAGTCATTCCCTGTCTTTTGTCCATGTCTTCTGAAACGTTCGATTACGCTTTTCCCTATCATAATAATTATTCCCCTCTTTTTTCTCATTTACATTCAACTTTTGCTTTTTTTTCCCCGGTGGCTGAACACCTTCTATAAAACACCACATTTTGCCTGTCTTTTAAGGAGGGAATTGTGCCTCGTTTTGAAATTCAAGATGTTACAGTATAGCCGACGTGAATTATTTAAAGTAAGAAAAGGAATGGCACAGTGTCCTTTATATAAGAAAGTCAGAGCAAGAAACACGTTTCAAAACACGTACCTCTGTCCCCCCCCCCATTAAATGGCCTCTCCCTAATAAAGACTCGACTTAAGTGGATGTTCTGCATGATCAAAGCAGTGGATATTGTAAACACTGTTATAAAATATTAGCATCAGAAGATAATGTTAGTTTCAGCTTGGAAATGATGTGTTTCCATCAAATGAAGACATCTGACTCGGCAGGTTGTATTTAACAGCTCCAATTATGGTCTCATCATTAATAGCGTTAAGTTTGGTAATTGTTCCTAATTAATCGGACCTCAATGTATTGCTGAAATTAATAATAAGGCGGAAAAATTTCAAATCTTAGATGCCCATGCTGAGAGATTTTAATTCCCAACAAATGTATAACATTCTGCCTGGATATCTCCACATGTATTCAATTATTTGTTCATTCTTGTAAGGGAAAAAAATTATAAAAACTATTCTTATCATCATAGAAAAAGTAGTTGTATGGAAAGGATGTGTCAATAACGTAACCGTAATAAACTGATCTAATTCTTATAATTATTTTGATGCAAATGTAAAATATGCAGTTTCCCATCTATGACTGTTGGAACGTTTGGCAAGCGAGCAAAAACAAAAAAAAAAAAACAAACAAACAAACTTAAACATGCAAACTAATTTCTTTGAATAGTTTTTGCCATGTTCTTTTGTGTGGTATACCACTTTGTAGTTTGTTACTGTGGTCAAGTGAATAAAGTGTGATACCACATCATTTTTCATTTAATTCGTTATCAGATTAATTAGGCTCAATTACCAAACTTCTGTTGTTAATGACGGGACCATAACTGGCACTCTTAAGCAAAATGCACAAAATCTTATGGCTTCTTGTTATAGAAACGCACCTTTCCAAGGCAGAAATTGACTTCATCTTCTCATGCTAATATTTTATGACTGTGTTTACAATGGCCACTGCTTTGATTCTACAGAACATATGCTGAAGTCAAGTCTTTATTAGGGAATGGTGTAAACAAACGCTGACTGTTGATAACCAAAACTTACTAGCCCATTGGACTATTAGCATTATGAAAGTTACTAGTCTGACAGGAAATCTACTAGCCTCTGGCTAGCAGACTACCACTAATTTCGAGCCCTGCAGTTACATAGCAGTATATTCAAGACACCCATCATAGCTGCTGTTCAAAGACATCCAGTGAAGCAACCAAACTGGATATCTAATTAAGCACCATTTTTCATCTGAAATGAACTAATCATTATAAGCAATCTTTCAGTGAAAACACCATATGAATACATCTGTTCATTGGTAGCTGTAAAAAAGATTTTCAAGCTGGTTGCTGTGGCATGTCAGATCATTATCATTTTCATTTAGGACTCATTAGACATCAGATAAAGTCTTTTAGTGAAACCCCATGTTGATAAGAAAATCCATTCAGGTGTAGTGATAGCAAGATTCCAAGACTTTCAAATGTCGGTCAGGCACCATTTTCATAAAAGACAAACCAGACATCAAATGAAGCCTTTTAAGTGTCGCACTAAAGAGTGTGGTTTAAATATTTCCTGCACCTTTTTGTTGTATCTCCTTAAATCTTATCCCTGTGCACCTATAGGGCACACTTAAAGAAAAATTTGAAAAATTCAACAACTTTTCAAAAGTGGATATCCATCCATGTCGGCTGGTGCTAGCAAGGGCCAAATCTGAGAAAGGTGCTAAAACTATACGATGGCAATAAATACCCATTTTAAAAACGTATTCAAGAACAATAAATTCATCTTGACAAGAGTTCCAATCAGCAGTCTCACAAGCCGATGTTATTTCCCACCTTATTTCCGAAGTGTCAACTCGTAAGACATTTAACATTTTACTCGTATATTTATTCTGAATTATTAGTATTCTGCACATATGCTGCTAGGTATATTTTTATCATTCCTCCCTTTAAGTTAATTAAGATAAATCATGTTTCTATATGGTACAGAGTAATAACAGATGTTTACTACTTTCTTTGGTGGGAATAGAGATGTTATTTTACTTGTAGAGAAAACTACAGAACATTCCTAGTAATCATTCTTAGTACTGAAACTAAGTGTTGAGGGCTGTTCCATTTAAACATACATGGTACCCAGGGAAGGCATTTTTTAAAAAAATATATGCCACGGTACTTTGATTTCACAGAGTTCATATTAAAATGATAAGAAATTTTAAATTGCATCTATGGGTGAGTAGCCCACTTTAAAAATGCCTTCCCTGGGTCCCATATTTTTTAATGGAACAGCCCTGATGATTTTATGGTTGATTTTTTTTGTTTGTTTTATTTTTGTTGAAGGGGTAAATAAAAATGATAATTTATGTGTATAATGTTAAATTCACATTCTATTTGCTGAAAAAATTAAGTTCGGTATTATAATTGACCAAGAATTCATGATATAGTCCTATCCACTTGTATTGACAAGATGCTTATGTGAAAAAAAATACAAAATCCTAGTCTCAAGGTCTATTCTTACAACCAATTTGTTACACTTTTATGTTGAAACTGAAATATAAGGGTACAAGTTGACAGAATCCCTTGAACCCAACTTGAACAAATTCTTTGTTTTGTTTATGTTGACAAGCTGCCAGTTTCCGACTCGTACTGTGCTCTACAACTGTTTAATGTTGCCACCAAATTAATAAATGGGCATATGATTGGTCATCAGAAGTTGGTTTTCACAGCAACTTCAACAGCACATGCATTGTTTATCAAAACAAGCTAGATACAGTCTTTTATAAAAACAATGTGCCCTTCATCAAAAGAAGTTGGCACAGAACTTGTATAAAACCAATAAAACCCGATTGATTGTTGCATTTTTCAAACTTACCAGTGATTGGAACAAATGTATTGTGTCATGCAAGTTTCCTTTTCTGCAGGAAAAAAATTAACTCTATGCTTACAATGGCTACCAATGGCAGCATAAAGAGCATTTTAAATTTGCAATCTCTTGAAACTAAACATTTGGCCATTAAGGAAACTGAAGGTGGGGCATCGCACAAGTATGTTGAGAAAAATCTTCACTTAAATATAATACTGACAGGATGGCTGGTATTTTAATTTTAATATAAATTAAATTCTATTTCAGTATGATATATTGATTATGCTATAGATGAGGGGTCTCAAACACATGGCCTGCCAAGCCATATTCTGTGGCATGCCAAAAGATTAGCATCAAAATACGTCATGAGAGATAACAAAGGCGGTGCAACCCTTGGGCCATCAAAAATGCCCTCATATGGCCTTCAGGGTGTTCTGAGTTTGAGACACCTGCAATAGATGATCTTAATTAATCTATTACTCTGTTTACATATTCTGGAATTTGGGAGTGTTTTACAAAAGAACAAGTTTTACTTGTGCTTATTTCATTCAAAACTTGGCAACAGGTTTTCGTTTTCCTATAAACAGCCTCTTTCCCTTGGTAGCCTCATTAAGAAGTTCACATCTGTTGTCTCTGTCAGCTGAAAATCTAGAACAATTTAAGTACAAGTAGCCTGTAAATACTGTAACAGTCATATGCTGCTAGTTCTTTAGAGACAGGTGTTGGTTGACAATGGATTATGCATTACACAAAACCTGACCATTTTTTTTAAAGATGTGTTCATACACTGTATATATTTTAGAACATGATGTGAATGAGACAGGAATATTTGTAATTTGTGACCTATACCCAAATTTGTGGATTTTTTAATGTGTTGCTGTTGATGTAGGGTTTAACGCCATTTTTCAGCACAAAATAGGTTATACATGGCAGCCAGTATAACTGGTGGAGGAAGAACCCTTGAAAACCCCAGGAAGAACCACCAATCCACAAGAAGCTACTGGCAGGCTTTCTCACGTACCCACATTAGCCGAGCCTGAGACTCGAACCCACACAGGAAGAGGTGAGATGGCACTGATCCGGAATGGTGATTGCTTTAGACTACTCGGCCACTCTTTTTTTATGTGCATGGATTGCATAACACAACTGTAGGTCACCATACAAGTGTTATTTCAAACTGGTTTGTCAGTCTTCATTTAATAAAAATTTCCAGTTTATTTTCTCAGTGTAAATCCTGATTACAAGTTACCCCTCAAAAATTTGATTCGTCTGCTAAATTTGATTTTTTTTTTAGACCCCCACCTTATCTCAACAGTTGCTTGTGTCAACAGTATTAATTCGGGCCTGAGGATGTCAAGATAAATGGATAGAACTCTATATTAAAATAATATGTATGTGCTTTTCATTTTCCTTTCAATCCTTTAGAAAGAGAGGAATTCTGTTATAAGCTGGGTACTCCCAAATTCCATGCGTGAATATTCCAGGTCCCCCATTGTGAAATATTCTTGAAAGCCACGGGTGTTTCTGGAGTTTTATTGCCTTGTTCCTTTAACAGTTACAACACCATATGCATAAAGCTAATGTTCCATTGTTTTCCAGGATCTGGGAATGCCCTAATCTATAAGTTCACTCCACAATTCTTTTACCCTCTCTAGCATTGTTTTTTGTATCAAAACAGGGTGCAGCAACAAAATTCTATCAGCCAGTCACAAAGAATTGGTCATGTGCAGCCTTGCACATGACACCAAAGCACTGTGTAGAGCTGCCATCCGAATAGTACACAGGATAATCACTAAAAAATGAATGTGTATCTAAATGACACTAAAAAGAGCCAGTTTGGTAATAATTAACATGGGAGCTTGTATTTATCCAAACATAACAAGTCTCAAAATCATGGCACAATTTTTCTAAAAATATGGTATATAAAATGCAAGTGTTCCAAGCATTGTGTATGGAATTGCAAAAGACAATGGATTAAAACTGCTAAGTAATGCTTATCATGAATAGGTGTGTTTAATTTGTCTTTTGATCAAAATGATCATTAGGAACTGACAACTGATTAATAGGTTTCTTGATCTACTTGCCTACTAAGATTTAACATAATGGTTTCATCTAATACCATTACAATTGCATAAAATATGCTTGATGGCTTGCACGCTACATGACTGATGCCTACTTTGCAGAAACAGATCAAACAGAAAAGAATTTTACAGACAAAGTGATGCACACACTGAGGACTAGGCTGTTCGAGCCTCCTGTGTCCAAAACTTTAAAGTATGTATACTTTTACACAGATTTTGGCATTGTGCTGAACCCTGACTGATGTACATCATAGCTGCCAACCCCCCAAGTACAAAAGTACTGATTGCTTATGACAAAAATACTGATTTTCAGGACCAAATACCGATTTTTAAAATTTTAATGCATATGTAACTACTTACAAGATATACAACCATCAGTAAGATAGGACAGTGCCTTACATAATTATTTAATGTCAAATATGCATGTGTTGCACACTTGCACCTTCTGGACAGGCACCCTGTTCCATTCGCGTGCCCATTCAGGTGGTGCAAGAGTGCAACACACTCAGACACAGGCTGTTTATAGGAGCCTTTTCCACACCTTGTTTATTTTTTTCAATTATTATCGATTCCAACGTACCAACTGTCATTGATAATCTCAATTCTGTGTGATTTTCTTACTGAACTGTTTTCATTCTAGCATACGAGTAATCCTTTGCGATTTTACTGTCTGGAAAACGCGTGCAAAATAAATCGCTAGCAACATTAGTAACTGAAAGAGGAAGGTTCATTTCTAAAAGAAATTTAATAAATCGAATTACATCAAGGTTCTCTCTGGTATTTATATACATCCAAGTTCAGACTGAGTTGTGTATGATGAAGCAGCAAGCTGATGTTTATTAGCTTTTTCGTGCTCTTGTATTTCATGTGCGCCTCCATGCCCAATAGCGAAATCACATTACACAATTTCCAAAACGTAAAGTCTTCTCCTTTACTAGATGATTTCACAAATCTAAATAAGACAGCACAATTGTCCTTTCAGTTCTGTTTTCTTGTCTTTTCTGGTGAAAATTCTGAATATTCTGCTTTCCTATTCAACATGACTAGAAGTTGAACATTACGAAGATGACAGTGTTAGCGGTAACTGTTTGCGAAATCCAATATGGCGGATAAAGACAGGCATTGTAGCCTCCATTTTGAATGAACCAATTATATTGTAGAACTGTATTCCTATATACATGCGATACATTTCTATCAGAATAGAACCGAGTGCCCGTTCTAAACTGAAAATTGCAAGGAAATTTTTTATTATTTTTTTTTTTATTAATTAAAAAACGTATTTTTTGCACACAAAAAACGTACACCCGTATTCAGGTCCAAAATACGGGGCAAATACGGAAAAAACAGGACAGTTGGCAGCTATGGTACATGCATTAACATCACCAACCAGGATAATTTCATTCTTGTTCGCACTTGTTTCCCAAAAAAATGTTTCTAGTAATGAAGGCCACTTGCAGCTTGAGAAGATGATAACCTGAACAAGCATTAGACGAGACTGAAAGAAAGCAACCAGCAAACAGTTCAACATACCCATCAGTATCGGCCATAATTGTATTTTCTGGATCTGAAAGTAGAAACATCATTTAATTAATGAAAACAGGAATATTTATTTCGATTTAACAAGAGCAGCTGTAATGGCTTTTAACTCCCTACACCAAAGCTGCCAACCCCGGACTACAAAAATACTGTTTATGCCAAAAATACTGATTTTCTGGAAGAAATACTGATTTTTAAAATTTTACTGCACATGTAACTATTTACAACATCTACATCTGTCACTAAAGTAGGTCAGTAAGTTACTTAATTATTTAATGTCAAAGATGCACGTGTTGCACCTTCTTAGTTAAGTCACCAGACACTGGATGTTTATATGAGCCTTTTCCACACCTTGTCTTTTCAATCATTATTGATTCCAATGTACCATTTTTTCATGGATGATCTGAATTGTGTGCAATTTTTTTTTTACTGAACTAAAATTCCTCTCACAATCACCATTAGAGTGTGGTAAAGAAATAAGTCCTAACATAAAATAACTCAGACGATCATAAAGAAAGTCTCCACATGAATTCTTCATCTTAGACATCAGAATCCACTCTCCATCAACACTATCACAGGAGAGTATTGTTTCAGTCAGGGAGCTGATCTAGTATGAGGCAAACTGAGCTCTAAGTTTGTCCTGAGCATCAGAAGAAGATTCACCATCTTTTTTCAGCAGTAACATGGAAAATTTCTTGAGAAAGAACCTGATGTCTGCAAAAGAGACCTCTAACCTTGAGCTAATATGGGCAACTCGGGCATGTGTCAGAACCTCATCCTTTATGGGGAATTTAATAAAAGGTAATATTTTTATACAAAGTATCACTGACCTCCTCAGACAGGAGTTTATGCAAGTTTTTGGTTGAACAGCGTATCAAAACAATACAGCACAGAAAGAAATGTAGAGAAAAAATACCAATTTCATGCAAGGGGGGAGAAAAAAAAAACCTGCAAAT
The DNA here is from genome assembly GCA_016617855.1 of Megalonaias nervosa. Taxonomy (NCBI): domain Eukaryota; kingdom Metazoa; phylum Mollusca; class Bivalvia; order Unionida; family Unionidae; genus Megalonaias; species Megalonaias nervosa. The sequence continues at coordinate 7,491 of JAECUM010040130.1, read as the reverse complement.
GTTCTGGCAATCAAAAATAAACTTGTCACAATTCACAGTTAAAATAAGAACGCAGAAGGTCTAAAACTACGCACCTTTCAGTCTTTTCACAATGTAGTTATGGTTGTCTGTTGCCAGCTCATTAATGATAGCCACTGTTTTTGTTTTAGCACACGAGTAATCCTTGGCGATGCTGCTGTCTTGAAAAAGTGTGCGAAATAAATCGCAAGCATCACTAGCAACTGAAAGAGGAAGGTTCCTTTCTATAAGAAATTTAGTAAAAAGAACTTCCGCTCTAATTACATCAAGGTTCTCTCTGATATGTATAAACTTCAGTTCAGGCTGTGTTGTTGATGATGAAACAGCAAGCTGATGTTTATTAGCTTTTTCATGCTGTTTTATATCATGGGAACCTCCATGCCCAATGGCAAAATCACAATTGCACAATTTGCAAAATGCGAAGTTTCCTCCTTTACGAGATGGTTTCACAAATTTAAAGATGATGGCATAGTTGTCCTTCCAATTCTGTTTTCTTTTGTTTGCTGGAGAAAATTCTGAATCTTCAGCTTTTCTTTTTGACATCATGAAGGCGAGATACAGTGATAGCAGCAGTCGCTCTGCGCAATCCAATATGGTGGCGGATGGCAGTTAGAATCTGGTATGGAAGCCTTGATTTCAAATGGACCAATCATATTTTATACATGCAACACATTTACTTTAAGAATGGAACCGGGTCCCGGTCAAAACGGAAATTTGCAAGGAATTTTTTTTTTTAAAATTTTTTAATTGAAAAAAACGGATTTTTAACAGAAAAAATGTACACCCATATTCAGGTCCAAAATACGGGAAAAATATGGAAAAAACAGGACAGTTGGCAGATATGCTACACATTGTCTACTGCATATCCAACAAACATCATACTCACCACCACCACCACCAAACATTGATCCTGGAGTTGTATTGCAAAAACAGTCACATACACTGTATTCAACACAATACCCACATCTACTGCAAATATGTGCATGCCCCTCTTTTGGTCTAAAGTTACAAAAAACTACTCTTTATTGAGCACAAATCTTCCCATCTTGGCATGTCCCTCAAGAAGGAAACAGCTAAAACTTGCAACAAGCATCCCGATTTTTACTGGAATTTATTACAATTTATGTCTGATGTGTACTTATCATTTCATTTTATTAGTCAAGTCTCAAAACCCAAATCTTACATAGGCTTTATTTACAACAACCATGTCAAAGAGACAATGCTATTTCAAAGTGTCGAGCTCCCAACTGATGTAAAGGAAAATTGTTCTGATAGGGGCATCCTTTATTATATCGTCAGTGTGCTTATTATGAGCTTCAACCAAATAAAACTTCCCCAAATAAGTTTTCATAGTACGCACACCCACCCACCCGGGGGGGGAGGAGGAGAAGGAGAGTCAACATTATCAAGACCAGGGGAGCACACATGTTGAATGGACTCATAAATAAGCAACTTTCCACTGCCAATCTGTGTTTGCACAAATCCATCCTTTCCCTCACATAAACCTGTAATGGCTTCTTTGTTGTATGTAATCATAATTTCAATGTTAACCGTACAAAATATCCTTTTGAAGTCAATTGCCTCCACCATTTTTGGCTACGTACAATGCACCGTTGTTGCACACTATTGGATTTTTATGGGGGCAACTCATGAAATCCAACAGATGTTGCTAGGACAAACAGGGAAAACAAGGAGAAGTGGGAGCAAAGCAAGAAATTATATATATATATATATAGCCTATATGTCTTTAACAGAGAACAATAGCACTGCTGCCAGTCGAGTAAAAAAATAATGACTGCTTATGACAAAAATATTGATTTTCAGAACAAATGACTTTTAAAATTTTAAAGCAGATGTAACTATTTACAACATCTACAACAATCTGTAAAGTAGGACAATAACTTATACAATCACTCAGACACAGGCTGTTTATAGGAGCCTTTTCCACACCCGTTTTTATCCGTACTTCCTCACATCGTCTCTTCCACTATGCCCAATGCTAAAATTTGTGGCACACTGTGCAAAGGCATGATGTATATCAGTATTTGATGGCTGAATGCACGTCAAATGTTTGGTATATTCCAACCCAAACTCCCCTTTTTGTGAAATACATTTCTTTTTCCTTGGTGGTGAAGACGTTTTAAAGATTCAATGCCAAACAGCAATTCAAATCAGTGCTGGTGGCACATGCATGGAGAAAAGTTCCGGTTAAGCCCTGGTTTCTTTCAAAAGCATTTGTAAAACTACCCTTATACATATAGATTAAAATACACTAAAATGCTTGCTACCCGGCCAACTGAACCAATCAGCTATAGCATAGCTGCCAACCCCCAAATATAAAAATACTGATTGCTTATGACAAAAATACTGATTTTCAGGACCAAATACTGATTTTTAAAATTTTAATGCATATGTAACTACTTACAAGATATACAACCATCAGTAAGGTAGAACAGTGCCTTACATAATTATTTAATGTCAAAGATGCATGTGTTGCACACTTGCACCTTCTGGACGGTAACCCTGTTCCATTCAGGTGCCCATTCAGACGGTGCAAGAGTGCAACACACTCAGACACAGGCTGTTTATAGGAGCCTTTTCCACACCTTGTTTATTTTTTTCAATTATTATCGATTCCAACGTACCAACTGTCATTGATAAACTCAATTCTGTGTGATTTTCTTACTGAACTGTTTTCATTCTAGCATACGAGTAATCCTTTGCGATTTTACTGTCTGGAAAACGCGTGCAAAATAAATCGCCAGCAACACTAGTAACTGAAAGAGGAAGGTTCATTTCTAAAAGAAATTTAATAAACCAAATTTCAATTGAATTACATCAAGGTTCTCTCTGGAATTTATACAGATCCAAGTTCAGGCTGAGTTGTATATGAAGAAGCAGCAAGCTGATGTTTATTAGCTTTTCGTGCTCTTGTATTTCATGTGCGCCTCCATGCCCAACAGCAAAATCACATTACACAATTTCCAAAACGTAAAGTCTTCTCCTTTACTAGATGATTTCACAAATCTAAATAAGACAGCACAATTGTCCTTTCAGTTCTGTTTTCTTGTCTTTTCTGGAGAAAATTCTGAATATTCTGCTTTCCTATTCAACATGATTAGAAGTTGAATATTACAAAGATGACACAGTGGTAGTGGTAACTGTTTGCAAAATCCAATATGGTGGATAAAGACAGGCATTGTAGCCTCCATTTTGAATGAACCAATTATATTGTAGAACTGTATTCCTATACACATGCGATACATTTCATCAGAATGGAACCGCGTGCCTGTTCTAAACTGAAAATTGCAAGGAAATTTTTTATTATTTTTCTAAATTAAAAAACGTATTTTTTTGCAAAAAAAAATGTACACCCGTATTCAGGTCCAAAATACGGGACAAATACGGAAAAAACGGGACAGTTGGCAGCTATGCTATAGTTCTCCTAATATCGCGACTAGCAGTACTGGACTGTTTCAGTAATGGCCGATATCATTTCTAGCACTTAACGGGAAAATTTAAAATGATTGATAATTGGGGAATTCATTATTTTTTTGCATGCAACGTGAATCCATGAATCGCTGTAGAAAGTTGTGAAATACACACCAAAATCACGAGAGCTGGCATCTGTGAAGATAGCACAATTGTCATTCCAGTTCTGTTTTCTTGTCTTTCCTTCAGAAAATTCTGAATATTCTGCTTTCCTTTTCAACATGATTAGAAGCTGAATATTACAAAGATGAGATACAGTGATAGCAGCAACTGTTTGCACAATCCAATAGGGCGGCTAATGACAGGCATGGTAGCCTAGATTTCGAATGAACCAATCATATCTTAGAACCCTATTTCTATACACATGAGATACATTTCCATCAGAATGGAACCGAGTGCCCATTCTAAACAGAAAATAGCAAGAAAATTGTTAAATTATTTAGTTTATATCAAAAACGTACACCAGTATTCAGGTCCAAAATACAGAAGAAATATAGGAAAAAATGGGACACTCGGCAGCTATGCAATAGAAGCTATACATTGTAATGAATTTTAATGAAGTAACTACATTAGAGTATTGGCTTGGTACTCAGCATTAAGAGGTTAGTGTTAGGACTGGTCAGTCTGGTGTCAGGATAATGTAGGACATCATGCAACATGTCTGCAGCATGATGCCCCAGTGCCAGACATCACTACCAACTTCCACATTGCAGACATCATAGCAACATGACTGAAAATTGTTAAAAGCTACATTAAAAATCCAAATCACACACACATATTACAGTATTGTAATTGCAAGTTAGCAAAATTGTTTGATCAACTACCATTAATCAAAAAATTTTTTTGTACTTTCTGAAAGTTCACTATAATGATTTTTAAACTTGTTTGAAATAACCCTGGTACCATGTACATGACTGCAAATGCATGGTGTCTTCAGATCACACTGCTTCTACCAAGTGTTTTGATAGCTTGATTTCATTCAAGATATTTATCATCATTTCAACCAATTTTGGCATTCTCAGCTTTCATTGCAGTCCAATCAACTGAAATGTAGGTCCCTTTTCTTGTGCAACAATTTGAATTTATTTGAAAAAAGACACCAGAGTACATAAAGACACCTAAATCAACATGACTTTAATTTGTGGAAAAGTTTCAATATATGCTGCCAAGCCTGTGAGATATTCTTTTAAATTTGGACACTCACTCTGATGCCAGTCAACACTGAACATGCTACACAAGGCCGTTATTTGGGCAGTAAGATGCAGCACCACAACATAAATATATAAATAACATGAGATGTTTTAAATTGTAGGACTACCATGCGTGTCCAAAATTAGTATTATTTTGAAAAAGAATGTTCTGGTTAACCGTTGCCACTTTTCAAGTGGTAAGTATATTAATTACACATAAATTTGTGGAAGAGTGTCGATATAGGCTGCCAAGTGTGCGAGATATTCCTGAAACTTTGAATACTCGTTCCAATGTCAACAACATCGAAACAGGCTATGCAAGGCCATTATTTGGGTTGTAAGACATAGCACTTAACAAAGACAACATCTGCTATGTTTTACATTGTAGGACTATGTTGCCTCAGTCATACTTACTGTGCTGTCTTCATCCTGGTGGAATCAAAATATGACACTAGCAAATGGATGCATTTTCATGTTCTGTTGACATATATTTGAATTTGTTGCTATGCGACCGTAGTCGAGGTATGCCAATGTTCAAGTAAGTTCATGTGGGGGATATGTTTCTTAAGCGAAACGTTGCTTATAGTTCCAATAGGCATAATATATTTTTTATTCGTTTCGTTAAAGAATAATATTTCAACCTAACCCAATTTCGGCATTCCCGGCTTTCGTTGCTTTCCAGCCAAATGAAATGCAGGCCGGCGAGACTTGAAAACAGGTCCATTTCTTTTGTGAGAAACTGAATTTATTAGAGAAAAGACATCAGGGTAAGTAAAGTCTGACAAAAACATTGTAACTTTACTTTGTAGAAAAGTGTTGTTATTGGTTGCCATTTGTGTGTGATATTCCTGAAAATTTGACTTTCGTTACACTATTAGTCGACATCAAAACACGCTGCACAGTGCCATTAGTTAGGCAGTAAGACCCATCACCCACCCAGAAGAAAAATATTTGGGTGATGGGGCTTACATTGTAGGACTACCTCAGTCATTGCCATCACTAAAAGCAGGTTTACATAACAGATGCACTGCAAATGGATTAATCTTCGTGTTCAGTCTTGCATCATATTGTTGCATCATTCTGTTAACAGTGCAAGTGGCTATTATGTATTCAAATGCAATGCTCAATACTTGTGCATATGGAGAATAAAGAATCATCTTAAGTACACCGCTTTTCAGAAAATCACTTGTTTTTAGTTTTTAAACCATAGTTTCAAACAAAATAAATGACACTACATTAATAGATACATTAATAAAACAATATAAGTGTTATAAATTATATAAACCGACCCAAGCACGCCCGAAACACATGACAACGGTAAATAGAGAATGACGAAGAAAAATGGCGCCGATTTTTGCCACCAAAAAAAATGGTTTTTTATTAATAGCAACTGATCAAACGCATATATATTGCTTGAACATATCTAATCTTTGTGTTCTTTGTTGATTTTGACCAAAAAAAGACCTGTTTATGTTATGGTAAGTAACATTCTGAAATCAGCATGGTCTTACACTCACCCTCCAGACTACGGTGCACGAGGAAAAGATTGTGGATCCGAAAACACTAACAAAGAAAGGGAATTGTTGGTGAAACTCAATGTCATTCCGGTCATTTGGCCAATGGGAAAGAGGCTTTTAAACGCTTCCGTCACATTCTTTCTTGGCGGGTAATGCGCACTAAAGGGCATTTAATTACCGAACCCGCATAACTATCCTCTTTGATTGAAAAGCCCTAATTTTCATCGATTGATAAAATATTAATTATTTAAAATAAAAAAAAAAATAAAAAAAAATACTGAAAATAGTAACTGGAAAAATGTTTGAATAACATATACATGATTTCCACATAGCACTCTTGTGCTTGTTATGCCTATCCACATGCTTAGTGTACTGGTCTGCAGCGAAAGGAGAAAAAAATCAGAATCGGTGAGGAGTGTCTGATTACCAGCAGTCGTTATAGTAATAGTTATCGAAAATCATTCGTGTATAATTATTATTTTATACTTATCAGTATACATCTTTATTATTATTATTATTATTATTATTATTATTATTATTATTAAATAAAGTTTTTCAGTGATGTGATGTTGAATGCTATCGTAAGTAAAAAGCAAGAAAAATCTCCCCCCCCCCCCGCCGCAAAACTTAATTCCGGGGCCTCCTTCCATTATGAACGTTTTTGTTAGAAAATGTCCCACCCACCGAGCTATTATGGGAGTTATGCTTGCGTGGTTGCTACGAAACTGTCTGTCGGAGAAAAACATTCAAAAATATTTCAATGTGCTGATCCTAAAAATGACTGTAAAGATCGAAGACTTCATGACATTGGAATAAAGTATTGTTTTAGGGGGTTGGGTTTTTTATTTAATTTTTTTTTTTTTTTAATAGATATTTTTCTCCTCAATAATAAATAAGGGCTTAGGGCAGGAACAAGTCTTTAGAAGATGTTTTAATTATTTTTTTCTATCCATCAGAAGAATTATCAGAACATAAAAGAATATGTTACAGAGTATATAATTCCATAAATAATAATGCCAGAAGCGAGTTCTTTTGTAAAACTTCACAAACACGTCAATTAAAAGGTCCCTATTTTATTTATTGTCATTTTCATTTTGAAACTATCACAGTGCTACAGATGCGAAATGTGCTGGTTAGCATGCAATGGCAAACGGACACTCCCATTTCCTGCACTGACACGGATTATCCCGACAGATACTTGTACTCTGTTAAAACACCTCATTTCCTCCTTTGTGATGCTCCAAGGAGTAAAAATGATGTAACACACACACACA
>JAECUM010040129.1:0-22311 GCA_016617855.1 Megalonaias nervosa | reverse complement strand
ATATAAGCAGGTTTGTCAGATCGTAAAAGCTATCAGCTTATTTTAGCTTAATTTTTACATCATAATTTTATACTCTGTTCAACTTTGAAAGTACATGATACGCTGCAGTTATGATACGGACGTTATGGTAATGCGATTGCCTACTATAAAACATGATACATCCTCTAAATGTAAATCTCTTTATTTTGATATTGTATAGACGATTATAAAATCTTACCTCTGCGAGTTGTATATCTTATGTAATCGCTCATACGTCCTGTCCAACTGCAAAGTGCACAGACCAGGATCTGCCGGGGGCATCATGCGCCGGCAAATCTGGGCCAGTGTAGTTTGTTAGGAGTAATCAGTAAATCAAACAACACAGATTCTGATCTGCAGGTACATTATGCTAAGGCAGACAAGGATCTTTGTTGTTTGCAGTTGGACTCGTCTTATAAGTGAGTATAAGACGGAACTTTATTGTCTGAAGAAAATGTTGAGAATCTGCCTAAAGTGTTACCTTGTTTATCTTTCTTTCATTTTATCCTTATAATATATCAATGAAAACATATTTGATGACACACCGTCGAAATGAGTCCATTCTTTAGTAATAGATGGTGTCGATATGCAAATAAAATATGCACAGAAAATTTTACTCCGCTACAAACAGCATAGCTGCATCTCGAACTGCTCTTACATTCTGTGTACGATTCGTCGATCTGAGCGATGTAACATCGTGCAACTTAGAATGTTTCTGCGTAATGTAGTGTTAGCATAGCACACACACACACACACACACACACACACACACACACACACACACACACACACACAGCTGCCCCCCCATCTTATCGGCTTGTGTCTATCTATCTATCTATCTATCTATCTATCTATCTATCTATCTATCTATCTGTCTGTCTAACCAACCAACCAACCAACCACCAACTAACGAACTAACTACCTACCTACCTACCTAACTAACTAACTAAATAACTAACTAACTAACTAACTAACTAACTAACTAACTAACTAACTAACATAACGCCATTTATTATTAATAAAAGTCAACCAATACTGCAGTAGTGGCAAAGTAAGACTTTTGTCCCTCTGGCCCCTTTGGGTCCCTGACACCCAAACTCTACCTCCATGACCTTCTTAGCCCATATGGATGTTTAGTAATTAAATCAGCCACACATGTGAATAGAGGTGGTTGCATACGGTACCGATCGATAAACTGCAGACCCAGTCTACAAATGCACAATTGCAGCAGCTTGTGATTCAATCGATAACCAGGCCTCTGCGTCGGGATTTTGTTTTACTCTACTTTTACTTTTTCGAAACCAGCGATTGTTCTTATTTGTGCTCGTAATCGTAATTTTCTATTTCTGCCAGTATTATCTCAAACTCAGTCGCACTGATTATTTTGTCTTCGATTACCACTGAATATAGTTTACGGATTGTATTGAGACTGCTTTGTGCCGCTGCAAGCAATTCTTGATAGGTGCGTACTCGTGAATGCAGTTGCATCGAAATTAAGTTACTAGCAACACGAGAGACACCGGTTACCATCAATATATGTTCGACAGTAATTAAGACAGGTGCACCTACAGTGGTTATTGTTGCCGTGATTCCAGTCACACCAAGACCAACATTCGTTTCCGCAGCAAGATAGCAAATAGCACCTACAACCAGACACGAGCGTTTGTATTTTATAATCAGCGTGGTTCTGTTGATAATTTCATTTCGTAGCTCTTGTTCCCCTTCATTATATTTCCACGTCGATACGACTGAAGGTCCATCATAGTTCTTCTATTAGAGATTACAAATCTGGTATTTTAATTTTTTGACAGGCAGACCTTGTCCGGTCTCATCATCACGGGCAGGTGCGATACGTATACGCACTTCAAGCCAATTATTCTTTTTTAATGGTACAGCTATCATACAATTATACAAAACTTCTGTCTCAGGAATAATTAAATCTCCGGCGGGTATGCTCTCTGATGGTCTAGCGCCCCTTTCAATGAAAAACACACCGATTACACCAGAACCTTTTGCATCTAGCGATCGTCTTTGCCGAATAAGTGTTATCCAAACAAGTGCGTCATTGTTGAATAAAAGTCGAGACCTTTCTTTTATTAGTTTAGTCAGTGTTGGTGTAAAATATTTGATGGTGGATGTAACTGGGGTGGATACATCGGTGAATGCCACTTCGCCATTGTAAAAACAATACCGGTGTGCTTTGCCTCTGGTGTAGCAGTCAACGCTTGAACGTTTTCACGTGAACGTGTTATGATTCCAAGTTGAACTCTAGTTGGCACTGGTACATCAGGGTGGTTCCAGCTATAAATTTCTACTTAACTCTTAAAGACAGAGAAATGTTGCAAATCATACTGACCAAATGATAATGTTGTTTGGGCTTGTGTTTTTCCATTTCGCAGGTTTGGTTAGACCGTTTCATATTTTTGGTTTTGCTACCATCCGAGCAAGACGTTTAGATGCTTTTTTAATCTTTTTTATTTCTTGCGACCTTTTTAGCTTTTCTGATTTGCGCTGTTTGTATTCTTCTGGTGAGTTAAATTTGTGTCTAGATTGTTGTGCTATCCACCTGTTAAATTTTTCTTGTCTTTGCTGATATTTACGTTCTCTCTCTCTCTCTCTCTCTCGCGCGCATATATCATCCCTCTTCCTCTGTTACATATTCAGTGTTAGGGTTGGGGTCTTCAAAAAGTTGCTGTGGTTGTGGTTACATCACTGGTTGAGATACCGAACGTTCAATAAAATCTCTCCATAACGCTTCACTTTATCCAATCACCCCACTCAAAACTGCATTCAGTGTTTCTACAAAATGGGCCCACCGAGCACTGGTACATTGTTTCTCTCCAGCAAAACTCCCCGAATACCACTTTAGGCCATTCCTTATCCATGTATTTATCATATATTTGATGTCATTTTTACCATAAACTTTTCCAGTTGAGAGTTCATTCAAGAGCAACACGTATACGATTTGTAAGATCGCTTGGCGAACGGTTTCATTAAAAATTGACCCGGTGTTGTGCTCGGGTGGCACGTCTGGTATCCTAGCAACTGCCTCTCTAACATTCTTATTAAGTGCATGAGTCCCTTTTGCAAGCACGCCAACGGCTTCTTTTAATGTAACCAACATCTTCTTTGACTTCCTAAATCGCCTATGTCGAACGCGTGATAGACTCCGCAGTTGCTCTTATGGCTTTCTTTATAGCCTTGGTGCGTTTGGTTATCTTACGAACTGGAACACTGCCACAGACACTGTCGTTCTGGTTGCCTTTGTAATATTCTCGGTACGTTCAGCAATGTCCTTTGTTGGTTTAATCAGTGGTGCAAATATTTTGTTCATACCCGGCCTTGAGGTCCCCTCGTGCAGTCTGTTGCAACTGTAACATACATTTGACTTCTTTGCTGCCTTCTGTCACACTTTGAATCATTTCCTGCTGTTTTTGAGTGGCTTTACAGCGTCGCTTCCCATACCCTTCTATGACATCGCTGGCTGACATTTTATGTGATTGTTTGGCTGTTGAATTGGCGTGTGACACACATCCGTGTCAAGTCAATGGTAAGAAACTATACGGGTCTGCGGTGATCCGCGCAAACATGACACGAAATTCATCCCACGCATGGTCAGCGTACACCAAGTCCAATGAATATTTCCAAGACCAAGAGCGCCCATGCCACGAAATAGCATCAACAGGTTACAGTTGTCACGAAATTACTTTAGGCACGGGTGCATTTCTTTGAGTCAAATCACACAAGTGTTATTATGCCAGCCTTGTGAGAATATTTGTGAGCGATTCACTTGGTTCCCAAGCGTCACATCACGATTGTTTTTGTTTCCATCCAAATCGTCAATGGTAGGCTCCTCATCGATGGTGGAAAAATATCGATCGTGGTAACACCACCGCTTCTCAACGATCTTTTATCACTTAACTCCTTTTGAAAACCTTTACAGACATCATAACACGGCTGATCATCAGCCAACGGAGCAATCACGTACAACTGATCATATTTTAACCATCGTAAAATGATATTTCATAACACTTGAGTTTTTAGTGATCCAGCTGGACCAATTATCAGTGCACGAACTGAACTTGGAAATACGGTTCCATCACCATGCTTGGACAGTTTAGGTGTTCCTTGTGCAGAGAAGTCCATGACGGAAATATCTTTGTTTTTACCGAAAGCATCTGCAAATTTTCTTTGTCGTTATGCCATTGAATAATACAATATTATAATACGATGATGTCTTCCTATTGTGTGCTATTAAACTCGTACTGCAAATCTAACTCGAGTTCAGGCACGTAATGGACGAGCAGCAATTGCTTGAACTTGTGTTCGATGTGGAGCAAAGAAGTTTACCTTAATTAAAGAAAGAACGTCGGCGGAGGTGATATTGCGGCTGCATTAACAAAGTTACCAGGGACACCATGGAATAAATACACTGGCGTAAAGCATCTTCCTAAATATAATTACTGTGGGGTTGGTGTATGATTTGATATACGACTCGATTCGAACAACCAAAGAAAGTCTGATGAAGCATCTATCAACCGCTGCTGCGTATTACCAATATGACCTTGCGCACCTAGCATCAAAAGATATCCGTGCACGTCAAATTGCCGATATGGATATGATTCATGATTTGTATGCAATTAACTGTTCGAATGAATCGCAAGATGGGTCGTTAAATGGAGGTATGAAAGCCAAGATTGCACTTGGAGGACAAAATCCACTTGGAGGCAGTCCACTAATTAAAAGTAAATTATACTGATATAAACAAGCAATGGATACAAAAAGCCGGACATTATCCAAACTATACTACAGTCCTCGTGAATATTGGAATGGTGAAGCCGCAATGGAAAAATTAGCTAGTGCGGTAAAGGTCACTCATGGGTTTGTTCGAACATGGTTGGCCGAACAACTGTTGTGTCAAAGTTACCTACTGGTATCAAGAAAGATTTCACGTGGTTGGTTTGAGGTCCATCAGGCTGATTTTTTGTTCCTTCCGCACGATCGTGTCCGTGATAGACAGGGTCGCTTACGCATAAACAAAATCGCGTTGACTACGGTTGATGTTACCAGCAGATATAAAAACGCTGAGTCACTGACGTCAAAAGATTCTGCAAGTGTTGTAGATGCACTCGGACTCATTTATGCACTCGAACCGCTCATATGGCCACGATTGTTACAAGTTAATCCTGGTAAAGAATTTATTGGTTCTCGTACTGTTAACCAAACACCGTGTGCAAGTTTGTTGGACATATCAATGTATATCGTGACCAAGCTATTGTAGAATGATTTAGTCGTACTCCTGCAGAATGGTTATTCGGTCATCAGTACGCACAGGAATTGCGAATGAGGCCAGAGCGGTCTCAGGAATGGGTAACACATCTTTAATTGGTCATAGCAGCATTGAACAATTAAGTCGCACACACATGACGGGGTCAAAACCAACTAATGAGATTCGGCAAAAGACTGTCACTGTTACTCAGAAAATGATCGTACATCCAGCAGCGTTACAACTACTCTTAGACAAGTTTGTTCGGTATCTGTATGCACCTGGTGAGTCAGAAGGTGGACATCACAGTGCAACTGACCTAGTATGGTCAGTGGATGTGTTTACGATCTCGAAACGGACTGATACTCCGAGACAACTAAAACATTACCGATTGGGACCGTCACTGGGTGGACCGAAGTCTCCCAGCCGAGTATTTGTGCGAGAGCAATTGCAAATTGTTACAGAAAATAGCGAACTGCCACCAAGATTAGTTTTGGCACGTTGATGCACTAACCAGTATCAATCGTAAGTTGGTTGACAACAGCACGATGACCAAACGCGTAAGTGGTGATTCCATCGGGGAGTACCCATCGCTTGGTATCAAGCGGGGACAAACTCACTTTGGTGCATCGTTAACCACTAATGCGATGTTTTTGGCATCCTATCATATTGCCGTGTGCGCAAGATCACGTTGGTCTCGAAGACATTCCACGTACAGATCGTGTATGAGATCCTTTTGCACAATCACCTGTGGAACACCTTGGGCCTTTTTAGTCTTTTTGAATAAACCAACTAAACTGAGTACATTTTCGGTCGCAGTCCCACATACCTTTTGATTAGTTGACCCGAACATTCATCTATAAACTTACCAACAACCTATCTATTGGCGTTTGCTAAACAACTGATGTTCTTCGAGTCCTTGCGGGCATCAAATTCGTTGACCAAATATGGTTGTGTCATGTCCGCGGACACATCATCTGTGGTGATATGCATCAGTGGCGAGTCACTGTCCATGTACAGCATCTTGACCCGATCCAGATAATACGGTTTGATCGTGTCATAGTAGAACTCATGCATGAGCAGATTCGACAAGTCCAGCACGGAGGATCAAACACACGGAGTAGCTTCACCCACCCAATGAAAACTATATGCGCTATTCACCCTATACAAGCAAATATACTCTAAATATTTACTAAAAGAAACTTATTTGAATTTCACTATGAATTCAAGTCTCTATTTCCAAGAATGTTATTTTTGAACACTTTGTATATCCAGAGAAGAATCACTTGAATAAAATAATTTGAAGCTGACCTGAATACGCGTTACTCTAGGGACAAATCGAGACATAGACATAGAGACGTGGTTAGAGATGTGGTTAGAGACAGGGTTAGAGACATAGAGACATAGACAAATGACACAAACATAAATTTATGAACATAATCTATCACACCAAAAATCGACTAAAATTTTTTAGGCAAGAGAGAATAGATATCTTTTCGAGGCAATGGAGTGACCCTGAAAAGGGCCTTTTAACTTTCTTCCATTTTGTCTCCTCTCTTCTTCTCCTCCACCAACATCTTATTTTCTCCACTACATTCTTCTTTTTTCCTTCTCCTTTTCATCCTGCTCTTCTTCCTTCTCTTCCATCTCCTCTTATTTTCTCTTTTCATTCTCCTCCTCTTTTATCACCTTAGCATTCCATCTTCTCATTTCTTCTTTAACCTCTTTCTCCTCTTTTTATTTTTTTTCCTGTTTGATCAGCTCTCCCAGTCTGTCATTTGCCTTCTTCAAATTATTAAGTTCCATCCTCACTCTATGGGGACTATAACACATTTACTCCACTTTCACCAACAGTTCCTCTATCATCCCCAGGCCATCTACTACCTGTTGCAACTTCATTATATTGTCTACAATATTACTGGCCATCTTCATTTATTCAGTGTTGAACGGGGCGATTGACGAACGCAATGCTTTATATACCTCAAACATGGACGTGAAGGAAAACATCCCCTTTTACCAACTGCCCATATCACATACCAAACAATCCACAGTGATGAGAGTGCTAACCTAAAATAACCTTTTATACAAAACAACACACTAATACTAACAAAACCATCATACTTTCTATCAATACATTGTTGGAAAAGGAAATTTTTTATTTACAAAACACATCATTACATAACAATCACATCAGCAAAGGAGTTAGTGTTTATTGTGACACTACTTCACATTCACACAAAACAAACACTCATGAGTGTAGGGACAAGAGGTTTGTTAAGGGAAAAAAGACACACAAACACACACACACACGTACGCGCACGCACACAAACACAAACAAAAATACACGCACGCACACACACACAAACACTAATAATTGTTGGCAACTTGATCAGTCTCTTTATCTTGATATCTGGTTAGCCCTGAGAAGGGCTGTTTTGTTTGAACTTCAGATGCACCTAGTTAATGGTATAGGCCGGGCACCACAGACACATCGCCGACTCCAATCTTGTTTCCAATTGTTGTGTGTGGTTGGGAGTGCGGAAGCAGCTTGAGTGGCTTTACTATCCCATTCCTCCGTTTGAGGACAGTGAAGACTTGTTCTTGCCTCCTTCTTCTATTCTGCACACGTGGATGCTGTGGTCGCTGAGGATCCCATTCGAGTCTCTGCCTCTCTAGTTCTTCTTCCTAATTTTAGGTCTGGGGAACCACAGGTCATGGTGCTGATAGTATTGGTGGCAGTGGTACATGGCGCTGTGGAGGTGTCCTCACCGTGGGTTTCACCTCACAACTTGCTCTAAGGATGAGGTGAGGCAGGATTGTACTCTTCTTTTGCCTTCTCCTCCTCATTTTCTGAAGCTTCAACAGTTTGCTGATTCTGCTCATTTGTGAGTGTTGACTAGTCAACGATGGGTAGCCAGACTGACGAACGCTACGATTTATATGCCTGAGGCACGGACGTGAAGGAAAACACCCCCTTACACAAAAACTATTAACCACTCCACCATCAATAACATGGAACGCGCGGACCTAATGGAAACACTCACTTTTTTTTCCTACAAATACACCTCATTATCAATCATACATATAAAAACACACGCTATCTTACAAGTCAGGGAAACGAAGTGTTTATAGGCACACTTCTATTTTTTACACACACACACACACACACACACACACACACACACACACACACACACACACACACACACACACACACACACACACACACACACACACACACACACTATTTTACAAGCCAGAGAAACGAAGTGTTTATAGGCACATTTATGTTTTTTAACCTACCAACACACAAATACACAAACTTTGGCAAATGAATAGCATATCGTTTCTAGATTGTTTGGGGAAGCCCTAAAAAGGGCTGTTTTGTTGGGGGTTTGGCAATCTCTTATCGTCTAATATTGCATCCCCGTCTGGCTGTAGGCTTTCCGACAGGATAGGGTCTGCTTCTTCGGAAGGAGAAGGAGAACTCTTTAGTGTCCACAAGGTAGTCTACTGCTGCTGCTGTTCTCTCTGTTGTTTCTGAATTCTGTACTTCTCGGTCCATTTTTCATGCTTCTTCTTGATTTCATCCTTAAACACCTCTTCTATCAGATCTTGGGCCACTTTTAACATCCTGACATTTTCAGTGTTATCAGGGTTGGGAATCAGATTTTGCGTGACACGATGTAAATTCACGTGGGCTTCGTTCAGATGTCCTAGTCTTGAACACATCTTCATAGGTTGACGAGTCAACAATGGATGGTCAGACTGGAGACAGCCCCGATTTATATGGCTCAAGCGCGGACGCGATAATAAATATTCCCACGATTTTTTTTTTTGCCTAAAAAACGCTATAGCTCATCTTTTGGTGAGGGATAGAGAGAAGTCAAAGAGCATATATTCACAGTGTTCATTTTTTAAAACAAACCACCAACACTTTTTTCTGTCGTACGTTTTCATGTCGTCCGTTTTGATCACTTAGAGTTTCAGGTACAAGTAACTGCTATTCAGATTGTCCTATCATTTCAAATTCGATGGGGGCTGAGGTTGTCAAAGAGGAGAGGGGATGAAATTCTACCCATTGGGATTCTTGCATTATCATCATAATGGTGGCATGGCAAACAGATCCAGTTCCGACTTGCGACATGCGCAAGACTTTCGGTGCATCATTTTTTCTCTCTGTTATTTAATAATCAAAAACATCTCATTCTCGGACTTTTTTCTTTTCTTGGTCTTTCTATCTCTGGGTGAGTGACGTTCTTTGGAGGGGTGTCTTCGTCGTCTCTTTCTGCCTTGTCCTTCCTGTGGCAGGAATGTCTGACTCGGCAGCGTCCAGGGCAGTTATAGGAGTTTCTCGTCGGCCCAAAATGTCTTTGCCAGTTTGAAGCAAGACCTTTTTGCCTGCTCTCTAGAAAACTTCTTTAGGATTTTGTTTGTCGATGATGACATTTTGAAGAAATTCTTTGCCTTGCGTCAAAGCGGCATCTTTCAAGGCGTGCAATCATCGTGTCACCATCGGTTTCAAAACAGGGGCCACCGATCGAAAGGCAGATTTCAGCAAATCTCCTAAACCATGTCCTCGCTGTCGAGCGACTCCTCGGTACACAGGATATATGAGTTACAAATCGTTAGAGAATCGTTTTCAAAAATGGAGTTTCACTGTAACTTTCCCTTTCGAGACTGGAATATTTTGTCCCAGATCTACGTTTATACCAATGTTGACACTGACGGGTAAATAGTGAGGATGTACAAATTCGCGGTGAACATGATAGGTGTTTCAACCTTCCTGGTCATTGATCGCGGCAGAATCCGCTTTGAAAGGAATGATGAACGTAACGGTGAGGATGTGTGTTCCACCACGTTGTATTCCACCACATCAGAGTACACAAACATCAAATTTAATCCTTGGTTCAGTTCTACCGAGTAACGAAAAAAATTCAAGTTGTTGGCGATGGGTGGTATGAGTGAACCCTTGACCATCTTGAGGTCTCCGCCAAAATGTCAAGCAATTTAGGACAAAATGTAGCTGACAACGTTTTGGCATCCAGATATTTCATCAGCAGGCGACGAGCCACTTTATAGTACTCGAGGGCTACACCTCGTTTGGTTTTGTCCAAGGCTTTGCCAAAGAGCGCATTGAATTTGGAAGCTATCGTGTCCACCAGACGTTGACCTTTAAAATAAAAACCTGCAGGAATTTTCAACATATATATGTATCGCGGAGTATTGGGGGACACTGGTCGTTTCATAGAGGCATCGACAGTTTCCTTTTCGTTCAAGTATTGTTTCACTTGGTCGATCAGAACTTCGACCTCAAAAGAGTTTTGATTTTCAGTGATGTTTTTTATTTGTGTCTGGTGAATCATTTCGACCAAAGCCACTTCCTACAGCTTCGTGATCCAATTGGATGGCCTGAGGTAATTTGGCCGTGAAACAGCACAAAGTATTGTGGGGAAACACATCCATGGAACTGTCACTTAGTAAAGTTAAGTAAACTTGATTATTCATAATTCCTGGGTTCTGCTGTCCGAGGGGTCACTGGAGGTTAGAGGAGTCTCTAAAAGAGGATTGTTGTTGTTGTTATTGTGACTTTTGGGAGGGTGACTGACGTTGGGCGCACGACTCCCGTTGTTACTCTTTCAGAGAAGGATTTGGGAGAAGGTAACGGATGCAACTGCTCAGTAAAATGGTCCATAATTGTTTCTCTCCTTGTTGCAAACTCAGACTGGCAATGGCAGCACCGATGACACAATATACGACAAAGATTTGCGTTTTAGGCGCACGTTCTCCACACCACACCCACAAGGGTTGCTTTTGTAGATCTTGCACAGAAGAACTGGGTGAAGGAGTGGTTACTGTGGTGGTTGAGGCTGTGTTGAAGGGCATGATGGTCACTTCTTTCTATAGTCGATGACTTGCGAAGAATCGATCCAAGAGTAAAATCTCGGTGGATATCCTTTCCAATGTACTTTGACTTCTTCGACACGACGTTTTCCCACTTTACGGGTTCTTCGATCGAGAATGCTTTCAATATCGTACACTTCATCTTCTTGTTTGGTCACGCCTTGTAATTCGGGCAAGTAAAACGTTCCTTTTAACACTTCCCCATTCATGTCTTCCAATTTATAGACGGCAGGATGACGGCCACATACTCGTCCAGTGACACGAAACAATTCGGTGGTCCAATTGGGTAAGTAACCTTCGTCGAAAGTGCTTTTGGTTTTGCCAACGCGCACCCAATCTCCCGTCGTCAACACTCCACCTTTCTTGTGGACAGCCACATTCTGGGACGTACCAAACAAGCGCTCGAAGACGGTCACTTCGTTCTCGGGAGTCACTTCTTGGGGGTGGGGGCACATCCGATGATCCGATGTAAGAATGGTTGTACGCTTTGACCAGGTGCGGTAAGACATCGATGAACTTGAGAATGTGTCGATGCGTAAATATTTCTTCATGCGTTCTTTCAAGGTACGTAGAAAACTTTCCGCTATCCTGGCTTTGATTTCGGGATTCTCGGTGGTGAAAAAATGAATGTCTCGTTTCTTTAATTCTTTTTGGAAAGCTTGGTTCAGAAATTCGGTGCCTTTGTCGGTTTGCCATCGAAGAGGGTGACGACCACTTTGTTTCAACACCAGTTGGAGGGCTCTCACTAACTCAGTGCTCGATTTGAAAGTCAATGGCACGACCCAGGCAAATTTGGAAAAGACGTCGATGACACAAAACAAATATATGTAGCCACGATTGTAGGTAGCCAAATGAGAGACATCGGCTAAATCGGCTTGCCATTGATAATCGATGCCCTCCACTCGGGTGCTATTTCTGGAAAATTTTCGTCGAATGAGTTAGTGTAAGGTGTACGTGGCTTGTTCTTGTAACCTTCGTTGCACTTGAGGTAAACGGACACTTTTCAGTCGGGTTTTGGCAGCACGATACAATTTCTGAACTCCTCCGTAACACGCAGGATGTGCTGAATCGTAGTAAATGCTGGCTAAATTCTCCATTAGGACGTTTTTATCATAAGTCACCCACTCTTCAAGGATGCTACTCTTCTCGTCGTGTGGTATTTTCTTGGAATGTAATGCTTTGTGTGTCCGACGAGCAATAGGTGTCGAGGATGATGTCTAAACAGGGGTAATCAGTTCTTGTTTAACTTCTGCCTTCACCTTCCTTTTCTCTTCTGAGGAAGAAGGGGTTGCTATCATCTTTTTAATCCAACCAATTCTGGATGTTGGTGGTATTAACTTCCGCACTTTTTCTGGTGAAGTTTGAAACTCTTCTTCTCCTTTTTCTGTCTTTTTCACTGGGGGTGGTGGTATTGGTGGTGGTGATGAACGTTTCATCAGGATCTTCAAATCATTCAGAGTCGGTTGAGCTCCGTCTAAAGCTTTCTGGTGAAAGAGTTGAAGTCGCTGCAACACTTGCGATTTTTCGGTTTCTGACAAATTGCTGCAATCCATCAACGATTGCAATTCATGTTGTAATTGGGACATCTCGGTCAAATGAGGATGGGAGGTAAATGCGGGGTCCGTTGTTCTTGCCAACGATGCAATTCCATCCATCGTTTGTAAGGCACTAAAGTCAGTTTTCGTCCTTCCATCAGATTCCAAAGGTCACGTCTGGGATCTATTCACTCCAGAGATCCTTTTTATCTTCTTGATCCCTTTTATCTTTGAGCCATTCGTGAAGCAGTAGCTCCCACAAGTCCTGTAATCAGTCGTGCCAATGTGGCTTTTAGTATGGGTGCTAAAAACAGGTGCATAAATCCTCCGCGTTGTACCAACATCTTTTTCTTTTGACGGATGGGCATTTTCGTTCGGATCATTTGGCGAAGAACATGTCGATGCTTGGCTAAGCATTCTTTCTGAGACAAAGGTATCGTTTGTTTCAAGACATTCACACAACATTCCCACACGGTATCGATGACGTCTTTGGATGCTGTTTGAATGATTTCTTTTCGCATGGGTGGAGGGACTTTGGACAGGACGGACAACACGTCCCAATGTGAGGCTAAACGAGGAGGCAGTCCTTTCCTTTTCTTTCCTGTGGGGGTAGAAGAGAGATGGCTTCTGGGGGTGACATCTTTTTTTGTTCCGGGGCACACACTTAAAATACACTGACGTCGATGACTTGACACACGTCCTTTTATCTTTTTTGGGGGGATGTATTTTTGGATAGCGTTTGATAGACCAGACTGTTTGAGCATATGTTCTACCATTCCAGCGCCAAAAAATCCTCCTCTTTGGTTGCTTCTCTTTATCTTTGGACGATGGGGTCTTTTCTGGGGTAGACGTCGATTCTTGGCTAAGCGTTTTCTCGGATGCGAGGTCAAGCGACGAGACTGTCCTTTTCTTCTTCCTTTTCCTTTCTGGACAGGAGAACGACGATGGTGGTGGTGTGAACTTCTTTTAGGTGACATCTATTGTTATTCAGGAGCACAAAAACACTGATACCCATCGTTTGCCCCAGGTCTTTTTATAGTGGAATGTGTCGCCACTGATTGTCTCTACTGTTACGTATATGTAATTAAATTGCTTGTGTGTTAGTTTTAAATTCTTTTTTTATTTTTGTTTCACTACATTTTATTGTAAGGATAATATTTTTACTGGATTTGATATTTTTCCCAGTAAATTTAGTTCTGTTCTTTTAGTCTGATTAGAACGCAAAAGTATTGCTTTATTACTAATTTTAGCTAACCTAGTTCTTAACCTTGGTTCCGATTTTGTAAACATTGAATGAAAAATTATTCTTTATTACCAAGGTCATGTTCGGCCCACGTGGTAGCTAAGTTGTAAACAGCCTTTCTTTTTTATATATTTCCAGCGTGAGAATCTGATTCTTAGCTAGGCCTATTCTGGCCTACGTGATAATTGGCATTTCTTTAACTGCGCTGTTCGATGATTAAGTGACCACGTGACCCATCACGCGGGTCTGAAATGACGTATTAGATGGGTTTAATACTCATATCTCAGTAAAATTTTGTCAGTCGTAAAATTGTACCTTTGGGCTCAAGGTATTTGTCTTGTTGTTGCCATTTGAGTTGATTTCCGTATTCAAAATAATTTATTCACCCTGGGAAATACTTTTCCTCAGCGAAATACGTGGAAAAAGACATTCACTAAATTATTCGGAATTGTAAAGCCGGAATTATATTCTTGGTGACTCAACAAGGAACTGTTGACACATCAACACAAACTGGTTATAGTGGACGTCATCGCCTTCCATATTGGAACTTCATCGAGATTCGAACCTGGATTCAATTAGAACTGTTTAGTGATAGGACTTATATTTTTGAATTCTAGGATTAATTTTTGGATCATATTCACAAACCGTAAGTCATATTTTATATTTTTACCTTGTTTTCTAGGGAAATAAATTATTTTCTTAAAACTTACAAAGTTTGTTGGCTTCACTCTTTTGTTTTATTACTTTTGTACGAGCCTACACGTAACACTACGTCGTATCAACTTGATGACAGGCATCACGCGTCGTGGAGGGGTTCGCAACGGACTAAATCGGGACAGTTCTTACTTGGATAAATCCAATAAACTCTGTAACATGCCCGATCTCTCTTGGACTTTGATTTTGGGGTAGGGTACTTTGTTAGCAGCCGCCGCAGTAGGTAAAGAGGTGGAGGATGTCACCGATGGAGGAGAAGTTTCTGGAGACACGGGTGTCCATTTTTTCATCAAAAGAGAAATTTGGTTTGCCTGGCATCACTTGCAAGTGGAGGAACCTGAGGCTACTGGAGAGGCGGTCACCGTAGCTACAGGTTGCGGTTTGGGGATGTAAGGATGCACACTGGCCGAAGTGCTTCTCTTGCGAGAAGAAGCTGTTTTCTGGGGACTTTTCTTTTTCTGGGGCTGTGACCTGGTCTTGACACCACTGCTCTTTTTCTTCTGGGTACGTTTGGGTGGAGGAGTGGCTTTTTTCTTGGGGATGACTTTGGGCATTGAGATCCCATTTTAAGAGGGAGCGAATGATAATACCTAGAGAACCGCTACCTCCAGGTTTCAAAATGATTTGCTTTTTGGTTTTAGTGTCCATGCTGGATCTGCCAGTTGCGTCAAGGCTAATTTATTTCTCTCAAAAAAGCGTTTGGTTTGATGTGGAATGTGAACGATGCCTTGCAATAACTGACGTGGTCTCACCGTAAACCATCGTAAGACTTCTCTGAGACTGGTTTCAAAGAGACGAGCACGCATTTGTGGATTTTATTAGCGAGTGATGCCGTACAAGGCACGAATCAATTTGATGGGAAAATGAGACTGAAGGGACGTCATGCTGACGATGTGTGAGACAGACCAAAAGCACTCGAGGTTTTTATAGATTTTTTTAAGTCGACGGGGACGTGTACACAACAGACCCTCCGTCGCTGCACCAGTGGAGAAACAGATTGGTACGAAATCGCAAATAATCGTGGGTAGAAAGTTTTAAATCCACGAGCAAATAGGCGTGAGGGGTTTGAGTGGCATTGTCGTACGCATGTGTCAGCCAAGGAGTTCTAACTGTTTGGCTAACACTTGCACTTGCGATTTATCTCTAGGGCTTTTAAATAAGACCACGTAATGAGCATTGAGACTGATGGTGCAATGGGCTTTACTTTGTTGAAACAAATTTTGGGTGATGCAAATGACACTGGCATTATGATGATGCCCTTTGCGCGTAAACCACAGTTTAATTTCCTCTTCGTCTTCTCCTAACATGTCGAAGATGACCAGATGGGCTTGACTGGGGTCAGACACGATCCCGTCGTCTTCGACAGGAATGCCTTCCATAAACATGATGGAATCGCCTTGACTTTCTCGCAGGAGGCTGTACGCAGATTGCCACTCTTTGTAACACCACACGACGTTGAGGTGGACGATCGATCAAATGATGTTTATGTTCGATCAAACGTTTGACAAATTTGATTTTGCCTGAACCGCTCGGTCCAGCAATTAACATGTTAAAGGGATGGTAAAGATACAAGACCTCCCGACTGGCACGATCTAAGTTTTAGTCAATGACTTTGAACACGATGGAAGAGGGAGAAGAGACAGCAGAGGTAGCCATAGTGAAGGAAATGTCACTTTCGAAACGAAGACAGACAAGACAAGAATTTTTATACTTTTTTCAGGACACGTTTATTTCAAATTTTTTAAAAATATTGCATAATAGCCAAATGTTTAAGTACATCAATAAAATACACATCAAAACGATCAAAGTGGAATATAAACAAGTCACTGTACAACATTTTAGGATGTCCTAGGGACAGTTTGTAATGTTCTTAGAGGCTCTAGACTTGGCACAGTCACACAGGGGTCCTCCCTGAATGGCCTTTCGGGGATGTCCATGTCAATGACGGTCCTGTCCTGAATGGAGTGGTTTTCCTCGGTGTCAGGTTCTTCTTCTGGCACTGTGGTTAAGACAGGTTTAAAAGTAACTTTTTTCACTGAACGTTTGAATTTATGATCATAAATCTTGGGCATAGATTGCAGCTTCTTTTGTTCAAGCCTCGAAACCCAAACTTTTCTAGTCACGTACATCTGGGCAGTGAGGGTGTAAGTCACAAGCTACACACATATCTTTCGTGAACATCTTCAGTGACTAAAGTTGACGAATCTTTCTTTTCCCGTAGAGGTCGAGAAGTATCGAGTTGAAAGCGCAAGGCTTTTAACAGAATGAATCTCTCGTGCACGTTTGAAGGTACCACCCTTATGTGTTTGGTGGTACCTCAGTACAGATCGTAAACAGCCCACAAGGAATCTGCTGGTAAACGAAATCCCAGAAAGGAAGTCACTAAGACACACACCACACGACGACCCAAATCCATTGGATACAGCTCTCGTAAAACGTGTTGGTAATCCGCCACAGTCTGAATGCTGTCATTAATTTGTTTCCACGGAAACTGTTGTATCACTAATGATAAAGGTAGTGGAATGGTAGCAAGTTTTTATACTTCTTTTTGTCGGATGTAATACGTGTACTTTTTGCACAGAACTGATCGTACTCTGTCGACGTATCCAAATAGTTTTGTCACTTGTTCACACACCACACACCTCTCAGAATTTTCCTCTACAGAAAAAAATTGATCGCGTAAAAGATTTTGGTAATCCTCTAAGTCTTCCTCTGGAATTCCTTGTAGTGTGGACACCATGTAAGTAGAATCAGTAGCAACCAAAGTCTTCTGACCCTTGGGTAGTTGATCAATGTCTGACCATTGGAACGCTTTCAAATGAATCAGTCCTCTTATAGCATTCATGTACCAGTGGTTCCAACATTGGATGAAACTGTTCTTTGCGTTTGACTTGTTTTTGACAAACTCTCGGTGAATGTGTTCTCTCAACTCCAAAGGCACACCACAAATGTTCTCTTGTAAAGTATCCATCAAGAGATTAATGAGGCCGTCCCACTGAAGGTACGTAGTGACAGTGTGGAGACCATCGAGCATGTTCCAGGTAAGCGGAATCTTTCTGTTCCTACTCGAGAAGTGACACACCGCAACTGAAGCACTTGACTTTATCGCCTTCGCCCAAGTAGATAAACCCAGCCCTGGCTAAGTCTTCGGGGGTAGATCTTCCCATATATTTAGGCCATTTTCCTTGGAAGGTTTGGAATCGACTTTCAGAGTCGCAGTATTCAGACAAACGCAGAGGGAACGAATATTCTTCTTTCACAGGCTCAGTTTCATGAGGGCATGGTGAAACCCGCAGTAGCTTGCTCAGGCATGGATAACATCTGTAGGGTGGTAGCCGCATGGTTTCATGTGGTGGATGACATTGACCATGAAAACCAGTAAAGACTCCACGACAACGAGTAGTATTGCTTTCGCATCCGTCAGGTTTGACACGCATAGCATCTAACAGTTTTTATCCCAGGTCCAGAGCTTTAAACAATTCCACGCTGACCCACGTTCCTGTTAAGGTGCATTCTTCCTGTGTGTGCTTACAAGGTTGGTCTTGTTTGCACGTTTCAGCACTTGTACGGCACAAGGGAAACATCAGTTTTCCTGGCAATGGTGAGGTAAAACGGGATGGTACATGTACGTGGGAGGCAAGATTTAACATTTAATCAATCCTTCGTATTGTCGAATGTTGTCCAGGTCGATGTGTTAAGTCAGCAATCGTGGGTGCCCTGAGGGAAAGTGACAATATTTGCACACGTAAGGATACAGCGAACACACGTCCAGGTATTTGATTTCTTCTCCTTTCTCCTCGTCGGCGCGGTACAGCAAACAGGTGGCATTCGTTCGTCCTCATTACAAACTGTCCCGCGGGTTCAGAAGGTCCACCAGCTTGTAACTTTCCATGATGCGTTTAAACTCGGGATCGGTTTTCAAACGGTGATCGTACTCGTGTTCCCACATTTTCACCACCTGGTATCCCTGCTGTTCTAACTTCAATCGCCTCTGACAAGTAGCCTCGTACAAGTCTTCCATGGTACGTTGTAAAAGTTCAATTTTAGTGTACCATTGAGGATAGAAGATCGGATATCCGTGAAACAAGCAACCGTTCACGATCTTAGGGTTTTCTGAGTCCCAGCCATCCACTGAATACGTTCAGATGGTCTTTTCGTCTCCTCCGTTCCTGGCATGTTGGATTCATTTGTCTTCCTTGTCGCACAAGTAATGTAGCCAGCGCAGGGCTTTGACCGAGTATTGACGTTTGACAAAATTCGTCGTTTGAGGGCGTATGACAGCCAGGGTCCTCTTGGGCATAAATCGTTTGCGGTACACTAAGGAACACTCTTTGGCAATTGTGCAGGACTTTTACAAAGAATCGATCCCTCCGTGCGCCATGAACAGTTCTCGAAATTTTCCACAACATCGCCGTAAAATGTCCACGTCGGAACGACAATATTTTAAAATTTCTTCCTGAAAGTCGAAGGGGTCCGAGACGTGAGTGTGGTACCAAGCGTAGAAAGCATCTCGTTGTACGGTGAGCATGTTGTCGGGGTCGTAGTAGTGATCATCAGGCAAATGCGGCAGAACGGCGTGTTGATTGGCTTCGGTATTGAAAAGGTATGGAAAATAGCCTTTGGCTATTTCTGTCATTCCAAATGTTTTAAGCATTCGGCTCAATGGCATGGCCAAGTAACTCATTGAATCTTTAAACTGCACTTGTCCCACTTGTATGGAGATGATTTTGGCTCCGTTCAAGGTGACTTTTGTGTGTTCGGTGCTTTGTTCCGTATAGTATTTCAGAAGAGACTGTCCATCTTATCCCGAAAAATTGTGAGTCATCACCGTGACACAGCGATGGCAATTTCCGTAATGTTCGATGTCCTCTTGGCTCCACGTCTCGTCGATAGGGTCTAAAATCCATTGGGCAAAATCGGCTAGCGTGTTCGGTCCCCGAAAGATTTCTTCACGTCCTCCAGGAACCTTACTACAGTGGGGGCAATGACAAAAGATCGGTTCTTTTACTTGCATTCGAAATCGAAAAAGATGAAATTCCTTTTCTTCTTCTAGTCATCTTCTTCATCCTCCTAATGTTGAGGTTGGTATTTTTGAATGTAGCATTGGTGTTCTAAGTCCACGATCTGGTGACAAATGTGATATCCTTTCTTTCCTGGACATAGTTGTGCTTTGGCACTATTGGTACGTATGACTTGTCCACAAGCAGAGCAACATTTCAGGAGTTGACAAGCACTTTTCTGCTGTGAACCTTGCGTCTTGAGATGTTGTTGGTAACAGGTAGGGCTGACAAAAGTGCACTGACAAGCTGAGCAATGCACTCGTTCTTGTCCTTTGTCAAGACAGGGTTTAGAGGCCAAACATCCTGGACATTTCGATCCACAATGCTTGTATTGCTTTCGATTGTTATACCCATAGTCATATTTCTCACAATAATAACTGTATCCCAGGAATCCTGTGATACTAGTAATGGCATGGAAATATTCATCGTGATGATAGACGTGAACGTATTTTCCGTCTTTGAAATTTTTGAATCGAAACAACAATGGTCCGCGTTCTTCTTGGAGGTGTACTTTCAATGTGTAGCGTGGAGCTAAGACGTCTTTCAAATTTTGCATTTCAGGAATGCCACAGGGTGTGTCTTTAGATAGCCCAGCTTGCTGTATTAGGAGTTCTGCTTCTCTTCGTTGTTTGGCTTGGTCCGATTGTCGAATAGTTTGAAAGGCTCTTTTCCATTCTGCCGTATTGTTCTTGTCGGCATACGTTCGTCCCATCCAGATGGCACGGGCTACACACAGATCGAACTTCTGATCAGAGCTTTGCGAGGTGTCATACGAAGGTTTTCTTCAGAGAAGCCGATGGACTTTGGAGATAAAAGTCAAGATAATTGCTATATCTGTCAGAAGAAATGGCATTGGTCTTCAGAATATCCACAACTTCAACGCAAGACAAGCGTCAAAAGAGACAAAGGTCAAGATATCTGTTATCGTTGTCAAGAGAAGGGACATTGGTCTTCAGTCTGCCCTAAGAAACAACAGGAGCAGAAGCAGGAGAGGGTTCCGAACAGGAAGAAGAGGTACTCTCCGAAAAGGACGAAGCCAGACACGTCCAGAAAGAGAAGAAAGAGAGGAAAAGAAGACGAGAAAAAAGTGTGGAAGAAGAGGAAGAACCTGTGGCAGTGAAGAAATTTCAAGAAATGAGAGAGTGATAATACAAAGAAGAAGAAAAATGAACTTTTTAAAGTGATGTGTTGTGAAATTGGATTGTAATTTTGTAACAGATAATATGCCAGAAATAAAAACGTAAGTGTCTCTTGGTTTTGATTTTTATAATAAGGACTTACACTCACGCACTCACACACGTCCATCATGGGGAAAAAGGGCTTTGAGTTTTAATTGCTTTTGGCAAACATTTTTTAATAGACTCTTTTCGAGAGAGACGGGTGACTCTGTAAAGGACCGTTGTGTTTGTGTGTGGTTTTTTGTTTGTTGTTTTTTTTGGGGGGGGGTTGGGGGGGGGTTTAAAACAAACTCAGGAACGGGAAGTAATGAGCTTTAACTGCCTTATCTCTTTGCCACGGCCAAGACCTACTTCTGGACCTGCTACTGTCGATGATTTGGTAGAGATCACTAGTGTTGGTATCTCAGGCGTAGTAGGTGTATGGACGGGTTTTCACTGTTTGGCTCGGGAAGGTCTTTTTCTCTTGGGTCGTATTAAAGAAGTCTGATACATTTGTTTCAGACTCCTTAACTCTGCCAAAATGTCTAAGAGTACCGTCACCGTTTGACTTTCACCGTCCTCATTCTCTCCTAGACCTTGTTTCTTCTCTGCTTCTTCTTCTTCTTCCTGTCGTTTTCTTCTTGCCTCTTCTTCTTCTCGCTGTTGCTGTTGAATGAGAAGGGCTTGTTCTGCTTCTTTCTGCTGTTGCAAAAATTCCTCCAATTCTTCTTTCTGTCTCTGTTTAAAATCCTCGACGTACGGTAAGGACGGAGAAGGTGGTGGCTACGGTACTGGTACCGGAACAAATTCTTGTGAAGAAGAGAGAAAATCCACTAAATCCTAATTAAAGTCGTTCTCTTCTGGAAGTAGGACTGTGTTTGCGTTGGTAGCATCTGCTATGCCATCACTTCTCGTCTCCACAGCTGGTGCACCCCAATCATCGTCTTCTTAGTTTCCGTCGTGTTCTAACTCTGTCGCATTGATTCACTGCGCACGGACGCTAGCGCACCTGTATAGGGAATGTGACGCCACATGTATCTCTCTTCGGATTGGAAGACAGACTCCGCACTCTGACTAAATTTTGTAACGTGTGTTTGGATAGGTGAAAGAACTCTATCGTTTCAATCCGCTCTTCCACTATAAATAACCGCGGTTTACCTCATTCCATTCACCTGTTCTCGTCACAAGATGTGGAGTAACGTAGAATTGTCTACCCTCCTATCCCCTGTATGTCAAATCATCATGGGCAATTACCCAGATGACTGATACAGCCCTTTGGAAACGAAGGATCTATGTGGAGAGACAAGGCTGTCTGAAGAGAGTCTTAATCTAAGGTCCAGAGGTCAGACGAAGTTTGAGGAAGAGAAGAAGATCCGTGCGATGCCCTCGATGTTAACTGAATGGTGTTAAAAAA
>JAECUM010040128.1:0-39433 GCA_016617855.1 Megalonaias nervosa | reverse complement strand
AAATAACATGGCATTTAAAGTGTTGGTATAAAGCAATTTGATATACCAATACTATTGGTATATCAAATTGTGATCCACCCATGGCACAATAATACGCATATATAAACATTCTCGTGAGCGTCTGCAGTTGATTCTAGATCAATGAACGATATGTAACCGCATGCATTCGACAGTACACAATAACGCAGGCCACGGAAGATAACTCTTCTATAACAAACGAAACCAAGCAAGCCCATTGTCAATTTGTACCAGGATTAAGGAGAGCATAAACTGAAAGTATGCAAATGCAGAAATCCTTAACTTATGAGTCAACATTTGTTGGCATAAAATGCATTTAATCAAAATTCCAAACTTTATCTGGAGGTACAATTTCATAAAGTTCCCTAAATGGGTTCACATTATCAAATGTCTATCTCACAGGGAGGAAGTTGACACACTCGACAAAATGTGTTCCATTGTCAGTGGTCAAACAGTACTAAGAAAGGGATGCAGAAAGAAAAGTCAATAAAGCTGGAAGTCAATAATTTACCACACCGGTTAAAACCCAGTTTGTGCAATCATTCTGTATAAAATTATTATCTTGAACAATTCTGATTTGTTTGACATATAGTCCAAAATTTGCACCAATGAATGTTTTATTTTAAGTGTATGTCTCTCTGCAAACATAGTAAGGTCTGTTTCGGAACCATGCTGCACAATAAAATTGCAGGTGCAATAGAGATTAAGAGCATATTCTAATGAGAGGTTCTTATTGAATTATATTTGGAATTATGTATGTAATAAAAACGTAGATTTGTTTTATGAATATTCTTATGAGTTTTTCTAGAAAAGACCTTGGCATATTAAACGCAAACTTTCGGTAGTGTAACATGTTTTTCTCATTTCTATTATTTGAAATAAATATTGTGATAAAAATAAATATCCTGGCTGTAACAAATCCCAGCTCCCATGCCCGCCCCCGCCCCCCCCCCCCAAGTATCACTGCCACCACCACCACCACTAATATTCGATGCTTGGTCCCTAATGGGTTCGACCAATGTGGGTATGTGAGAAAGCTTTCCAGTATTTTCTCGTGGGTCGGTGGTTTTTTCTGCGGTTATCCAGGGTTCATCCTCCACCATTTATACTTGCCGCCAGGTATAGCCTATTTTGTGCTGAAACTTTGCGTAAAACCCAACAACAACAAGTTTAAATATTGCCAGTTCATCTGCTGCAAGTAAACAGATTAACCTCCAGAACGTTATGGTGATATTAATGGTCTGAGCCATGTGAATACTCAAAATGCATCGATGAAAGTCCTTTTCATTTAAACAGATTATATGGTCTTCAGCATATTATTTCTTGACCCTGAAAATAAACGTACCGACATTTTAAATGAAAGAAGCAATTCAGTGTTATATTTTTAATCTATCTGCAGATCCAACAATATACGAAGGTTACACACGTATTTCATATAAAACGTACTGCTGATGCACTGTTACTGAATGATGACTCATTTGGATAAAGATCGAGTTCTCACATTTCTCAAGTGTATGATCTCCTCGAATTACCTAAATGTATAAACTATCCTGTTGCAATTGATCTAAGTAGATTTTCTAGTGATTAAACTTAAGTGAAAGAACAGGTTGAGCATTTAAACTTAATCGAAATAAAGTCCAATAAGCTGTGATTTTAATTTTGCCTGTGTAAGCATGATGAGGCATGGCTAAACTTCTGTCACCTACAAATATTACAATGAAGTCAACATAATGATTCTCTGTTAAAGATTATGAAATTCACTGATACGGTTAAGATATATTAGGGCATGATTCCCAAGCGCGAGAACGCGTTTTGAGGAACCAATATAATGATTAACTCAGACTCTAATTAGAGCCAAGGTTAAAACATTCCTGTGCTTTTAACTAATCACTTCCATTTGGATATTATGGGATTGCGGACTACGTGCAAAAACTACTGACGTTCCAAAACGAAAAGCCTGAAAAGGTGAAAGAGCTACTCATCTTGGAACTGAAGAATTGACAACAGACGTGTTGCGATATGCATGGGTAATGTTACTATTTGCAAACGCAAACGTTAAGACCTCTATATCAAGCGTTGGACACATTATGGCTAGGTTGGGCTGGGATTTTGTTTCAACCTCAAAATAACTTCTTCTGTTCAACAAATATAGTGTGTATAATGGTGTTTTAATTGATATACATAGATTAAGAATATTTTACCAAGCTATTTGAGAACTGAAAAGCTTTCGAAGAAAATCAAAAGCTCTCGCGCCCCAAATACAAGAAAATTGTCCGTCTCATATACTGACTTTTTAGCAAGTAATCACAACAAAGTAATGATGTCCAATCTGAGGAACTATTTTTTACAGCTTTAACAATTCTGAGGTGGTCATAGTAGGAATGATACAAAATCAAATAGTGAATTGCCAGATAAAATATGCGCTTACTAAAGGCAATCCTTTACTAAAGTATACAGGGTGAATGCACCTCACCTATCATGCAGATAAAGACTGGTTTTAAAATAGCTTGATAAATGTTTACTTTAAATACACTACGGAGGATATCACAGGAAAACATAAATTGTCTCATTTACGTTTGATACCAGCAATTCAACTGCCTATTCAGTTGAATAATGCTACTTTAGCTGTGCAATATTTTTGTTTCTAGTTTCTTCTCACTCATACACATTTTTATTTTGATGTGATATTTGATTCACTTTCCTTTATATTTTCTTTGCAATGTCACAAATAAAATCCGCATTTTTTTAAATCTTTAACTTTGCAAAAGTTACCAGTTTTGGGATGAGAAGACGTTTAAATTTCGAACAACTTGCCATTTCACCAACTTGCTATCTTTATATATCAATGCACTTCCATGTATCGTGCTTCCAGCATCAAAGGATGATCAAAACGAAACGTCTATTGAATGGAGGATCTTGGCTTTTGGAGTAGGAAGACAAAGCAACCAAGTGCGATTCGGTCAGTTCCAGAAAGGTCACTTGTACTAAATATTCCAGTCAGTGCGTTGATACGCAGCTATTTCAAAGAAGATGCAGCATCACCTGTGCTCATTGCTTTGTTGGAGTTTTTTTTTTTTCTTCAAGGTAAGGCCTAAAAACGTAAGCCATTATTGATGCCTGTGAACTTGTAACCAATGCATTCGATCTTTGTAACAAACTCAAAACACATGAAAGATAAATATAAACAACTAAATAGGTGCAGTTTATCCAAAAACCTTATAAGCAGACCCTAAAGCCAAAATATAGCTGCAATGAACTGGATTTCGTATATAGACATATTTCATATTGCTTGCTCACGTGATCCAAAATCTCAAGTCCTATAATTTCCTCGACACCGGAATGAGATTATCACTTGATATAACCAACTTACGCAGGGAAAAAGCTGTTGATAATCGATGCGTTACAAATATTTCATAATTGGGCTACAAATATTGTCTTATAAAAATAATGTTTGAATTCCTGTCTCGAAAAAGATACATAGTCTTTCTATAGATTTCAGTCAGGTAGTTCTCAGTACAAGATCACTAATTTATTCAAGAGTAGAGTGATTACCTTCCTCGCGTTTTGGCAAAGACGAAGACGACGTTGTTCTAGAAATTTCTGAAATGTCTCCAATTACTTTTTTTAGTATAACATAGTATATATAGACATCACAATATGTATAAGGAATAAATCCCAAATGTTGTCATACGGTCCTTCCTGCAAATCAACAGAAAATGTTTACTGTTGGATTTTTCTGCGCATTTTCTCATATTTCCTTTTACAGTAAATGTTCGGGAGCTTTTTCTTGCTATTCTTACGGGATAACATTATCTTTAAACTAATGTTGTGCATTCATGGAGGGTAGTATGCTGATATTAAAACTATTATACATTCTGAAGATCTCGCATTGATACAGACAAATCCTTCGTCGATGTAAATCTAAATGTATCGATTTCAATTAAGGAAAAAATGTACATAGCAAGTTAGAATGGACAATACAGTGGGCTCCGATTTTAATATATGGTAAGGCGTGTTCTCTTTTCACGTGTTTTGTGGACAGTTTCTTTTGAAATTCCTGGTTTTATGGTAATAAGTATCTCACGAAGATGAGAACGGAGACTGATGTCTTTAAAATTTTCAATGATGAATGCAAAACTTAACATTCTCTTACTAGCGTGTGTATCCATTCATTTAACTACCAATCGTATTAACCATGATCCATTTCCTAATAATGCACGAAAGATTCACGGTTGCCTAGTGGTTAGAGCGTCCGCCTCGGATGCGGGAGGTCGTGAGTTCGAACCCCGATCTAGTAATACCAAAGACTTATAAAAATGGTGCTAGCAGTAGCCTCGTCTGGCGCTCAGCATTAAGACGTTAGTGTTAGGACTGGTCGGCATCGTGTCAGGATAATGTGACTGGGTGGGACATTATGCCACATGTCTACCGCATGATGCCGCAGTGCTAGACATCAATATAAAATGTCACACTGCAGACATCGTACAGATATGACTGAAAAATTGTTAAATCTACGTTAAAAATCTCAATCACACACACACACAAATGGGTGAAAGGACCGAGTTTCGTATGACACATGATTGAATGACCTAAATTAAGAAGAGTCAAGACTATAACTGATAGTCCAACTCCTGGTTTCTTGAGTTTCTAGTTTAAGGATAAATTTGTCTTTCCCGTTCTAGCAGACAAACGTAACTAGCTCCACCTACATTAATTGTGCTTGAGGGATGCATTATGGGAGAAAACTGTCAGGTTTTGAAATCAATTCCGTTTCTTGCTTGTACAGATGCCCTGGTATACATTTTGACTTCACTATAACGCGTCAAAAGATGATCATATTTGTATATGTGTCCTTTGGCGCTACGACAATCGGATAGGTTTGACAAAAAAACAGTCATTCGCTCGTGCATAAATAAAGTCAATTTTCACGTGAACATGCAGGCAGAAAATTGATTAACAACGAGGATCACTAATTTCCACCGCTTTCAATTACCGGAGTGGTTAATAAGACGTTTAATGGACGCACAGAATGAATAAAATCAGAACCTTATTTATGTCTCTGCTAAGGAAGTGAGTTAATTGTTTTAGTGGCGTAAGTAATGCAAGTATTTCTAAATGATCTCGATTCAAACTTTGTTTCGTTGATCAAATCATGCTTTTAATTGGAAAATGATTGAGGAATTGCTTTCACTTTTAATCTCATGTTCTCATATCGGACACAACATCGTGTCAACGTTGTAACATCAGTTTACCCGAAACGAGTTGAACAAGGCGTATTGAAGCATTGTAGAACAATTATTGTTTAATTATCGTTCACGTGAATTGAAAAATCAAACTAAAATATTTGAAACATTCAAGGACGTAATTTGATTTGAGTACGGTAGAAAAAAAATTTTGGATACAAGGTCATATTTCAATGCAGATGTGGGAGCCATATTCCTTACTGCATGTAGAATACTTGTCAATCTCACTCTCTTCTTTCATCTCAGCAACAACAACAGTTTTAATGAGATCTAAAATATCAACATCATCTCCAGCAAAGAGCAAGCGAAACAATAACTGCAGGATTACAATTTTTTCCCTTGATACATGTTTGCCTTTATATCCCACCTACCATACCATAATTCACCCGATAAGGAATGGTTCCGACCATTGACAACCACAACCTCCCATAGTAGAAAGGTCGTCTCCTAGACGGTAAGAGGTCCTGTAGAGTACATCCCAATGGATAAAATAATGCAATCAATTAAGAAGGCGTTAAGCAATTGTTTAAATGTCGACGTTTTCCATTCTGTGTGTGAAAACTTGATGACGTTTTCTACAGCTAAATGAGTCATTCGTGTTCCCTCGTCGTCTTAGCTATGAGGTTTGGCCTCGCGTAACATTTATTCCTCAGCTCACAGCCCCTAGAGTGGGATCAAGAAGCATCGGGACATTCGGAACAGCAAACTCGCAAGTTGCAGCAGCCACATTAGACACATACCCGACCTTTTAAAGATTGAATAGTAGTATGCAATATGTCCACACCAACATACGCCAAAGACCTCAAAATTCTCTTACTATGGTTCAGTACTCGATGGACGTTATGTTGAGAAAACAATGATTGGTAACTTAGGCTTCGACGACGCGGCAAAGACCAATGCCATCACATCACTGAGCCGCTGGACAAATTACATGCCTATTTGACAAAGTATCATCCTGCCAATGTTATCACAGCTGCCTAATGGCCTCTGCTGCTATCGGAGGAGCAATCGTTAACGCACTAGCCTTTCCTGGATCAAACTACCACTTGTCATTAAGATGAAAAAGCAAACGCTAAACACAACGCCCACCACGGCATGACTTTTGAAGAACTCCAAACTACCTAAACCGCGAACAAGCGTCTCGATTATTTCAGTGAAGGAAAGCAAGACGAACAGTTGGATGAATCTGCTTACGAAGAGTCGAAGAACCTGCGCGCGCGTACGAACTGGTGGCAAGCGAAATAACAGGCTGCGGCCTGGAGCTAGGTGAATTCCCCAAGAACAAGCCAAATACAATGTTTGTGTTCTCGGAGACCATATGGCCTCTATATCGAACCTGGTAAGTGCGAACATTCAATTCTATTTTATTATTTATTTTGCGCCTCGTGTGAAACTGTTGCCTCTTGGAGCAGTTGCTCCGATAAGAAGCTAATTTTCCTAGTTATATTTCTTCGAACATACATACCCAATCATAATACCTTAAAACTACTACTACTACCTCACAACTCCATCCCTAACAGATACTACTTTCAGCTAAAGGGAGCTAAAAGTTCTCTGCCGACCTATGTGGCGGTCAGGTAAGTGATCTCCCCATAGGTATAAGACTTGGCGGCAAAGCCTAAGAAAACATCAGTTACTACTGCAGCTGAGGGCAGGTTCTCTATGGATGTAACTGCGGGGAGGAGAGAGGGGCTGGGAGGGTGTATGTGCATTATGACCGGGTAAGTATTCTCGAAAGAAAAAGTTACTAAGAAAAATTGTTTTTTTTTCTTAAATACGTCACCCAATCATAATACTTGGGGGAATAGGTAATGGGTGGAAGGAGGTGCATCCCCTTACTCCTGATACCATCTTCAAGGTATATGGGACAGCTTCTAAGTAACCTGAGTGGAGGAGTATCCATCTGTCTGGGCGCGGCTTCAAATAAGGAAACTTTTCCCCCGCAAATCCAGCGTCTTAGCCTCGGCCATTGTGTGTATGTGAGAAACCTTGCCAGTAGCTCTTCGTGCATCGGTGGTTCTTTCCGGGGTTTTTCCAGGTTCTTCCTCCACCATTTATACTGGCCGCCATGTATAGCCTATCTTGTGCTGAAAAATGGCGTTAAACCCTATAACAACAACTGCATGGCTTTGTCACAACGATAACGTCAACGACAAATTCAGCGAAATCCTGAAGCCGAGTCTTAAGAATCTGTCAATCGACCTCGAAAGGTGACCTGTTTAGCTGTAGTCCTTCCAGATCGAACTGGGCTCTCTATGACGGCAGATCTCGGAGATAAAGGCGAGAGAATGTCAACTCCAACTTCCATCCCACGGCCTGAATGATGTAGGTTAGCGAACAGTTCCGGTCGAATCCTAGGCTGGGGGCAACTGCTCTATCCTTGACCCGAAATGAGAAATACATTCATTTGAGTTAGAGTTCCTTCTCTACATGCCGAACGAAACGAACTACCCACTTAATCCAGGGCAAAATAGTCGGCTTTGATTTATTCTCCTGTCCTTCCTTGAGAAATAGAAAGAGGCATTATCTTCCTCGACTCAATGGCTCTGTTCTGTTAAGATACCACTTCAAAGCCCGTACTAGGTCTTGTAGGTGGCCTTCAGCTGATGTGTCCAGAATAAATGGGTTTAATGACGAAAGTCTGGTTACGCGTGGAAGAAAACCAGTTCTTGGCAAAGAAAGAGACTGCTCTCATGGGGAAATCTGACCCGTATTGTCGCAACTGCATGTAATTTGGGCCTGGTGTAAGGGCATGTATGTCGCTAAGTTTTCCTTCAGTCGCTAACGCCACGAGGACGAGGGTCTTGTATGAAAGGTGCGCCAGATATGCCCCTGGCAGTAGCTCAGATATGCCTTTTTCAGCCAATTAATACCCAAGATATGTTCCACTTTGGCAGGAGGCTAAATTTTATAAGCGTGTATACTTAAAGGTGGAGAGTAGATCGGATAAGTACTGGTAATGTCCGATATCCTCTCTTCCGTGATGACAAAAGGTGTCAACGATCGTGGAGCGGTAACCTTTTATCGTACTCAGCACGAACTGTCTACAAAGAGCCAGAGGAAGTGTGCTATTTGCGGTATTGATGACTCGAGAGGTATGATGTGTTCGTTTGTGCACCACTGGGTAAAAACGTGCCATTTGCCTTTGTATGCTTTCAGATTGGAGGAACTTCTTGTGAGGGTGATTCTCTCCACGACTGGTTGTGAGAATTGATTATTTCTTTAGGGCATATTTCATATCATCCAGAAGTGCAGGTTCCGTAGCTCTGAGTAGGAATGAAAAAACTGCCGTCCTGGTTGTTGCGTAGATGATAGAAAATGTGAAGACTCCGAGGAACTCCTGTTGCGAGATTGATGAGGTTGTTGATCCACGAGTTCTCCCATCTGAATGGTGCGATGAGGACAAGGTGACGCTCACATTCTCTTGCTTTCTCTATTACATTTGGAATCAGAGGTGTTGGAGGATAGGCGTATGCATCCAGGCCGTTACAAATCTATCGATAGAGAGCCTAATGCCCGGGATTTGAGTCCGGGACTGGAGATACAAAGGTTGGGAATTGGTATTCTACCTTGTCGCAAACAGGTTCACCAACGTTCGGTCCCATCGGGTACATACCACTTTAGAAAGTCCCACACCATGACTCAAAGGACTGGGGGCCTGGTCCCTCCTTGTTGTTTGAGATAAGTCACCACTGTAGGAGTTGCTGTCTCCTTGTCGTTTGAGATAGGTAACCAATGTAGAGTTGTCTGACAGAATGAGAACTTCCCTTGCCATGCAAATATTCCTGCCACCAGTGAAAGGTGTACACAATAGCCGTTATCTCCAGAATTTGATATATAGATGTCGTTCTTGGGGAGAACATGCACCGCTGGCTTCCCTCGTTGAGGAAGTCCATTAGGCGAAAGAATTCCTATGCGGATAGAATTTTCCTCGCAAATAAGGTGCTACTATCGTTCGGATTTCAATGCCTGATCCTAAGGGAGACGAATTATGTTGCCTGTGTATTAAACGTCATATCTCGGTCAACAAAGTTTTGAGATTGTACTAGGTCGAAATTTTTCCTTCTTGACGAGAAGTAACAATGGTTATCATGTCTTGTTAGATCTAACTCAATGATGTTTCTGCAGAATGTCGTCCAGGTAACTTGATGTTATCACTATCCACTGCTGTAGTATCCAAATGAAAGACTGGTGTGTGGCAAAGATAGAGCCGCCGATGAACTGATGCTGAAGGCGGGTCAGAACTCCTGTAACTCTCCCAGACTACAGAAGTAATTGAAGTTGGACTCTTCCGTTCTGTTGTAAGATCAACAGACGCTGCAGCCCTGGTCCAGATTGTTGATAGAGTGGGAAGAGGGGGACAAAACTCCATGCAAAATGTCCTCAATGGAGGTTCGGAAGGTTGAATCGTCATGTGTAATCGGATAGTGTAAAGTATATGACATTACTGGAGAACAAGCAACATCATCTTGGTTGCCTGAGGTAAGGCGAACTTCCCCTTTAATACCCGAGATTTATCTGGTGAAGCGTGACTAGTTATGTCGTTCACTAAACTCGTAGGACACCCTGAAATAGAAATTGACTTCGAGATAGCCGCTGATTAAAATGTCTCTTCTCGTGGCAGAGTGCAGAGAAATTGCCAAGCGACACATGTTGATGAGTGAGGAACTATTCGTGGTATCGTGCCGAATATGTGTCTCGAGGTGGTATGAGAGTTAGACTAGTCTCTGCATATATCTGCAAATGTCGGGTTCGACGTACTGGAAGCCGGGCTGTTAGTGATTGAGCTCGTAATATTGATGTGTTAGCCCTTCGTAATCCCTAGTATATGGCTTAAGCCGGTCGCAACGGAAATGGGCCATCCGTGTGGGGAGGATATCGTTTGGATTATCAGTTGGGACTAGTTATGGGATGTTTGAACCATGTAACCTGTCCGTACGTCTGCTGAATGAAAGGGAACTTGTCAAGTAGCTTTGTCCCTCGCTGTTTCGCAATAAGAAGTCGAACCTTTAGGGGGCAAGTTAGAGGGAGTTACCAAAAAATGCCGAGTCTTGTGGTCTTGACTTGGGTGCCGGAGCTGTTTCCGAGAGGGCTCATGTCTGGCGCTTCGTGGCTGATGGGTGCGTTGATTTATCTCTCTTGTCAGCCAGAACATGGGATGTTTGAACAATGTAACCTTTTTGTACGTCTGTTGAATGAAAGGGAACTTGTCTGTTAGCTTTGTCCCTCGCTGTTCCGCAATAAGAATCAAGTCGAACTCTAGGAGGCAAGTTAGAGGGAGTTGCCAAAAATGCTGACTCTTGTGGTCGTGACTTGGGTGCCTGAGCTGCTTGGAAGCGTGTTAATGTCCGGCGCTTCGTGGCTGATGGGTATGTTGATTTATCTCCCTTGTCAGCCAGAACATTTTCACACAGAGTAGAGGTCGGCATGCAGACTAGTGACGTCTTCGTCCTGAGTTGTGCGCTTTTGCGCTTGTCCAGGGTTCTAATCTTAAGACAAAATAGAGGAAAACGCATAAATCTGTAGCCCTGCACATGTCGTTTAGAATGCAATGTCCTTGCAGAACTAAATCTTTAAACAAAATTGTTGACCCAGAAATTGATAACAGACAGTCAAATAACGCAAGGAAGA
The DNA here is from genome assembly GCA_016617855.1 of Megalonaias nervosa. Lineage (NCBI taxonomy): Eukaryota > Metazoa > Mollusca > Bivalvia > Unionida > Unionidae > Megalonaias > Megalonaias nervosa. Next base: position 28,541 of record JAECUM010040128.1, on the reverse strand, counting down.
ATACCGGTAAAATATGAGGACAATACCACCTGTAATGGGGATAAGTTATAAACCTGTAGGCCTGAACATGTAATGTTTGAATACAGTGTGGGCGCAGAACTATACCAAATGATGGTTACTGGTAAAAGGTGATAGCAGACGATCTCAATCACAATACTATCTGTAGGGAAGGTCAAGGACGGCATGTACTGGTAGAATCATTGAAGCCTGGCGTTCCAAGGCTAAGAATGCCGTGGTAAAGGAAACTAACCCATATGTACCAGAAATGAAGGAATTATACGTATAAATATTGTAGTCCGAACCTATCTTTTGAAGTTGAATAGGACATCCATGAGTGTGACTAAGTCCTCTTCAAATGTGATGGAATGCTTATGCAGATAAACATGACTTAAGTGTTGCCTCTAGAAATATCCATGAGCAGGGCGAGACTGAATAAACCGCATGTAGGACGCTTACCTGTACTTGTTCGACCAGAGCGTAAGCAATATAGAAATAAGTGTCTACATTACACACAAAAACACTTTACATACAAGGCAAATGAGGCACCGTTATAGAGACGTACAAAGTAGGTGCGACAATATCTGTTATAAGGCAATACTTGTAGGCTTGTAGGGAAAAAACGCCAAGAGACCTCCTGTAAAAAATGAAATAAAGCAGGCTCCCGGACACCACGAACGCCTTGGAATAAAAACTCATATGTACCCGTTTGTAATGGAATTACACATATATTAGGAGACCTTATAAGCACTAGAGACTTGTACGTACAAAATAATTATAGCCCCAACTAAACGTGAAGTCATTTAGTCATGTCGAATAGGCTCCCGTGCAAGTACGTAAGTGTGTGAAAACAACCAGTGTTAGTAAATTGTAAAGACAGAATTTTGCAATGATACGGAGAAAAGAGTTGGAATTATATATGGGGTATACTTTCCTAAGAAGTGAAAAACTCCAACTTGTAATCGTGACGAGCGGAAGTAGTAACTGAGGTATTCTTAGGTTTTGCCACCAAGTCTTATACCTAAGGGGAGATCACTGTGGCCTGACAGCCACATAGGTCGGCAGACAACGTTTAGCTCCCTGTAGCCAAAAGTAGTATCCGAGGGGCTGGATTTGCGAGGTAGTAGTGGTACTCCTATGTAGTTACGGATGGGTAACGTATTTAAAGAAGAAACGTGTTTTAGACTGCCTCGGCCTCACATCGCTGTTCTTTCCAACGCAACCGCTTGCACACACTATGGGTCTTCAACTTGTCAGTATATACAGCGCAGCAAATTTCTCTAATAAAATTATATTCTGCCTCGGTTTGGGTCAGCTCCCTCTAAGTTTTCTGCCGGAGTTACAAAGTGCATCTCAGTCCCTCTTTAGGCCCCTTCTGGATGGCTGTCTTATGCGAGAGAACATTTTAAGGCTTCGTGAGGGATCTAGAACAAACTAGGAACTATGTGCAGACTTCATATTGGGTCCTGGAGAGGGGAGAATCTGTATGGGGCATGGCGAAAACACAAATACCGTGCGGAACTTTACTCCTAAATGTTGTCCAGTCGCCCTAGATACTGAACCCTTGGGTCTGATTTGCAAACTACTGAGATGAGATCCTCGCCCAGTAACCATATTATACACTTCCTGATATAAAATGTTCGTATATATAAATGCAAATGATATTGATCCTGTCTCCCTCCTTAACATCCGGATATTTTGCTCCTTGTGTCATAACCTAGACGTGATAGAGATTCCCAATCATTAACATTGTATGTACTTACAAGATGAGAGAACCTCGACCATATACAGACCATATATATTACTCTCAGGGACATAGCCATGATGGCTCAAAGTTTGGACTAGTGATACAAAGAGTAAGCATAGGTGTATTTTGCAATAATAATAATCTAATTTCCCTTTCGTAGATGGCGCTGATCTCAACCTTTGAACATAAGGTGTAAATCATTAGGCTGATGTAAATCATCACGTGCAACTCTACTTATTGCCCAGAAACAGTTTTACTTTATTAGGTCCTTGTAACCTTGGCCACTTAATACCAAACTAAACAGACTTCTTGATATGTTCATAGGGCCTACTGTCTGCAAAGTTAGGTGAAACAAGTGAAGCTGACCTTAAGCTATTGCACGGAAACCATCTTTCTTTAGTGTGTCACTGAGTTTTTAACATTTGGCATTTCGACCCCCAAACCAGTAGGACTCCATCTCCCACTTTGCATACTACCTGCAAGTTTTGATGAATGTATATGAAATAAAACTCGACCTATTGCTCCGAAATTTATGTCAGTGTCGGATGGACATGACGGCATTCTACACTCATTCTTTTAGCAAAGTGTTAAAAAGTAAGGAAATGTATTGTTGAGCCTGCTACGAAAAAGTCTAAACTTTCAACTTCCGCATGCTTTTTTATTGTTAAAGATCTCTCTAACTGACAGGTGAATTTGATGATCACGTCTTTCTAGCGGAGGTGGAAATACGCAGTTGAAATTTAAAGCAACTAATGTTACATTCAACGTTGAGACATAAAGCGTAAAGACAACTTACAACGACAAGTGGTTGAAGCTTGCTTTCTAAAGAAAAAGAAAAAAAAGGAAAGGAAGAAGAAAAATTCGACGTTGTACGGCAACGGAAGACGGGTTTCTTTGTATAAATTTGCTTTATCTCATTCTACTTTCCTAGCAGTCAAGATGCAACGAAAGAATCTAAATAAATCACACAATATAAATTCAAGATTTTAATATGCATACGTATATACTCATTCGAAGCCATAGCTGGTATACTAGTAGAAGTAGTGCGGTGTTTGCGTCTGCTCGATGATGCAGCATGCGAGACGTGCGCCTGCGTTTCCTGTTGTCAGGCTTCCGGCATCACCACCGAGACCGAGGTCATCCTGTTTTGCGTGAAGCTGAAATTTCATATACAGCAAATATCACAAGAGTGAGCATTCATATGAAAAATGAAACCGGTTTGCAAGACGTCATAAGAAATGCATGGGATATATTCACAAAATATCATTAAAGAACTTATTTTAAAGCCAGAAGGCTAAACAACCCAAGTGCAATCCACGATTGCATAGTTCACCTCTACGAAGCGTTTTAATAGTCTTCCTTAGCCAAGGTAAACAATAATAATGCAGAAAATACATTTGGACTCTTTTCTCCTAATTGTTTTTTCCAGTTTTTTGTTTACATTATAATTATTCTAAACTTTAAAGTTGTTATAAATCAGAACTATATAGCCTGTAGTGTGCTGACAACGTTAACACTTATGCATGCATGCATACTGTGACAGGGAGTGAAAAAAAACACCAAAACAAACTAAACATTTTTTCTATCATATTAAGGTTTCGGCACTACAATGTGCTGATTAAAAACAGGTCAATATTGTTGTTATATTTTTCTTTTTAAAAATCATGGTTCCTAATATCCGCTTGAAAGGTTATTAGTATTGTCCATTCCTAGAGGCCAGATTTTCCTGCTTGAAGGTCACGGGTTTTGAGTAACATTGGAGTGACATTTAGCAATACAATCACAGTTCATGCACGAATAGTTACACGCATTTTCTGCAACATATGTGTTTGTTTTTATTTGCTTTTAACGACACTTTAAACACATAAATAGTTATATCATACGGATAAAATGAAAGTTAAGCGCCTTCTTCAAGGAGACAGAGGCAGACGACCCGGGCTGGCCTGGGTGGGTATCAAACCTGCCACACAAGGATTATGAGTCCGACACTCAACCAGTTAAGCTGCCGCAGCTGCCTACTACCCCCAAGACCTCACATGAAAAACATGCAACAAGTTTACGATTGGAATAAATATATTCCTAATTTCATACGCATTGATCAGAAACAGTCTTCTAAGCAGACTAGGATACACGCAGCATGAAAGTTGTTTGGTGCCTGTTTTGCACGGTTTAACGCCATTTTTCGGCACATCATAGGCTATACATGGCAGAGGTTACATAGAACTCGAGAAGATCCACCGACCAAAGAGGAGCTACCGGCAAGTTTCTCATATATCCAAGTTCGTCGGACTGACACTCGAACTCGCGAGAACAGAGGAGAGATTAGTGGGGAATCTGTAAAGTCGAGCTCCTTTGACCATTCAGCCACACGGTATCCCACAGCATGAAATAATCAACGTGGTCATGGGTTAAAGAAATACTTAACCTATGTTAGAGAAGCATAAAATGATGGTCACATGCGTTTTCTTTGGTTGTAATGGTGCAGTACTAATAGATGCATCCACGTATCAAGTTTCATAAGTGGAATGTTGAAAGCACCCGATAAATGACATTTGAACACAGTTAAGCCCGGTCACTAAAAAGCATGAATAATAGGTCCGAAAAATCTCCTTTTGCAATAAAGATGTAGAACTTATTAAGGTATATCCTCCACTCAGTTCATGAATGCAAGTATAACAAGGATGTAAAATGTGAAATGTAGGTCACAGTAAACTTCTTTGTGTTAGGGTGTGTAATAATACAGATGCACACTAACATCAATTTTGATGCGTTTAGCATGAACATAACTTGAGAAATGAACATAGCTTGAGAAATAAACTTGAAACAAAGTTTCGTCAAAGTCAGTGAAACGTAAATATGGGTCACACTTATCTAATTTTATAATCAGGGTGAAGCCAAGATCCATCCCCCTCACCAAGTTTCATGATTTCAGGTATAACGGTATGTATGTATTGTGTGCAAGAAACCTTAGTTAAACGCAAAACAAAATTAACCAAGAATGTTTAACTAATGGTGATGTATGTACAAAGCTGGCACTCTAAGCCTCTCTTCCACGAGGTAGGTGTTGTGAAACTCACTCCAAACTGGTTTTAATGCAGTGAGACTGTACATCTATGCCTGTAGGGACGAGAGTAGTAAAATCTCTAACCTACTTGAAATTACATCCAAAAAATGTTTATAAGTTAATATTCAAATGAATTTTATTAGCTGCTTGTTAAATGAATGTCACTTAGTCATGCATATGAATACGACAGGTAGAAATAATGCATCATGACCGTCGAGGCAAAATAATGATCATTCGGCCAAATCCACTTGCTTGTCGGGTTATTAAGAATCGCTCAAGAAGTAAATGATTTTGACTGGCACCCAGCCAGTAGTTTATGGTTAATCGCGTATATGACTGTAAATAACGCGTTATGACAAGTTAGAGGAATCATTTGAATGTGATCGAGCCAGACAATTTGGTTTGACAATTTGTCTGGTCGGGTTGATAATCTCCGTGGCTTAATAATCAAACTATGCTTATGAGATTAATTAAGATGACTAATTATGCAACGAATCATAATTTAAAAACGAGTCTGACTGTTTATGTTATGAATCAGTGAAGCTTACGTAAATACTTTTTACTATAACACAAATCAAAGCCAGTCAGGTAAACGATTCAGATGTTTCAACAGGATTCAGTTCTGGTCAGAAAAGTGCATTTTATTTTTGGAACCGCTCAATAAATCTAGCGAGGTAAGTGAATTTAACAATTTTTGTGTTTGCAGGGTAAATGCAATTTACTGGTTTGAATAATAAATCAAACAGCTGACACCATGAAGTCATAATCACCATAATCACCATGTAAATGATCGATCCCTGCCCATCGAACATTTGTATTTTTAATAAGGTCCTTGAAGGTCTGACAGTTAGCATACACCGGAGCTATTTGATCAACTGATTGTGAAATATTGCGTTTTGATCTCTAGGTATATTTTGCAAAAAGCATAATTTGTCTCTTTAGGTAGTTGCTTGTCATTCAAATTGTAAATGATATTTGAAACTTGTTATTTTCTTTTACTTCAGATCAGTAACAAATCTCAACACAAAATTTTGAAGAAACAAAACAAATTGCTTACCACCAGACCACGGCCGATGATGCTGTTAGGTCCTACCAGATTTGCTAAATGTTCATTTCGTGACTCAGCCACATGACCCGCCTCGTATTGGCGTACGTTTCCAAAGTCACCCACGTGTCGCATTCTGAAATAATTTGGTATATTAGGAAAGAAAACAAGTTTCTGTGTTAATAATAATATAAGTATACTCAGAAAATTTGAAGACAAAAATACCGACCTTGGCACGCACCTGTTTGTAGTAGATATATTTGCAATTCTTCAAAGCTCTACAGTGTACGAAAAACAATATTTTTAAAGGCTTTATCCACCCAAAAAATGTTTAATATCATAAACAATCGTAATATACACAGAAAAATGGAACAAATACCGACCTGTAAATATGAAGTTCCTGAGTAGATGTCTATGCATTCTCCACCAGTTCTAAGGTATTCGGAAAAGGGAAATTTCTATTACCGGTTAACAGCTTGTATAAATCGATTCATCATCTTAAATATAGCTGCTCGTCGCTTTCAGATTGCAGTTCACCGTTAAAAGAATTGCAGTAAACCGATAAATTACCTGGTAATCGCTTTGTTTTGCGGTTCACCACTAAATAATACAGGTTCAGCTCCAAAATGTATCGATTAACCGCTTTTATAAAGCTATTCACCGCTATTTTAATATCGGCTAGCTATTTTGGTGTGATAACCAGAACAATTATTGGCAACCATTTAAAAGCACTGACCCGCTATCTTGCTATCAGAACGCAATGTTTCAACTAGCGTCTTCAAATGTTATGTAAAGCATTACACAACTGATCCAAATATCGATTTTCTTAACCGAAGGAAGTATAGATATTTTTTCTACAGAGCTTTCAAACAAGAAAGTTCATTTTTACAAAATGCTAAACATTGGTAATAAATACTTACCGTGATATAAAAGTTGATTAAAAAAAAAACGCGTCGTTAACTAGTAATAAATTTTACGACGGAACACAATTTTATCGATTATCTGAGAACATACGCAAATTATGCTTAAGATGACCATAGTGTGGCAAGTTTTATACTTGGAAAATCAAGTTTATTTAGTGTTAATACCAATCATTGATTACGAAAGCGATCACGAGAGAGGAAGCTTAGGGGTGGGGTGAGGGGTGGAGAGATTGTTAACATTTAAAGTTCAATATATACATTTCTCTCTTTCTCGCAGTCCGTACTGTTAGCGCTTATTTATTAAAGATAAGAATTCAGTTCTGGTTTGGTTTTGTGGGGTTTAACGCCTTGTTTAGAACATGCTACATAACGGTCAGTATATCTGTGACGGAAGATCCCGGGAAGAACCACCGAGCCACGGGAAGCCACTGGCAAGCTTTCTCAAATCTCACATTCTCAAAAACCCCGTTAGTCGAGACTCGAACTCAAGTGGACAGAAGCGAAACGTACGAGTGATCGGTAAAGGCGAGCGCCTTAGACCACGCTTCCACCCAGGACCACTAAGAATTTTGTACAAATATACATCTCAAATATAAAGCAACTTCAGTATATTGCTACGTATATGTAATTAAATTGCTTGTGTATTAGTTTTAAAATTCTTTTTTTATTTTTATTTTTGTTTCATTACATTTTATTGTAATGATTATTTTCACGGGATTCGATATTTTCTTTCAGTAAATTCTGTTTATCTAAAACGTAAAAGGTGTTACATTAGCATTATTTTTAGCTCACTCTGGTACACCGTTTTCTAAACATCGATTGACAACGATTGGCTATTGCCAAGGTCATTTCGGCCTACGTGTTAGTCTGAACAAACAATGTTTTATTTTTATATATTTTCAGAGTGAGAATTTGGTACTTAGATAGGGCTATTCTTCCATACGTGAGAAATGGCATTTTATATTATTGCGATGTTCAAATTAGTAAATCGCGCAGCCTATCACGTCGAGTACCATGTGACCTAAAATCGAGGCTTAAAACAGCCAATTGGTATTAAATTTATTCAGTTGTATTTTAAACCTTGAGGGCTCGAAAGGTTTCAATTGTTGAAGCCAGATTGCTTTTGAAGTTCATTTGTTTTTGGAATTTGATAATTTATTCTCTAGAAAACTAAACAAGTGTACTTTTTTATAAAAAGTTCTGGGAGAAAGAAATTCAGTGGAAATTTATTCTGGAGTTATACAGAAATATAAACCGTGATTCAATCGAGGATCTGTTACCACCAGTACAACGGTCTCATCTGACGTCATCGCCTCCAAATTGGAATTTCATCGAGATTCGAACCCGGACTTTGTTAGGACTGTTTAGTGATAGGACTTGTATTCTTCAATCTTAGGATTAAATTTTGGATTATATTCACAAACCGTAAGTCTTATTTCCAATTTTTACATTGTTTTCTAGGGAAATAAATTCTTTTGTTAAAATATACAAAGCTTGTTGGCTTCACTCTTTTCTCTTGTTATTTTTGTACGAGCCTACAGGTAACAATATAAAGAACCAAAAAAATAACTTTAAAAATCGCGGATAATCAAAGCAACGCTGATTATCACATTATCTCCTTGAATGCGAGCTGGCTTATATTTGTGCACGGAAGCAACTTTTGATAACTGAACAGTTCTGTAGATATGTTATATGACATCCACTGTTCTAAATTGAGAGGAACCTTTTTAAAATGTTTTGTTGGTTTCAATGGCCTGGTCGGACGTCGAACCCTCTTCTTTGTTTTTGTTTTCTTAGGGGGTTGGGAGGGGTTGTTCTTTTTTGTATTGCAATATCAATCTTTTCCGGATGAGATTTCCTTGGTTCTCTCTCCCCCGATCATCACTCTGTATGTGTGTGTGTGTGTGCGTGTGTGTGTGTGTGTGTGTGTGTAAGTATACACTTTTATGCAGGCGTTTATATGTATCTGCCCGTATCCATACGCATGTATGTGTGTATTTGTAATAAATGAATCAATCAAGGTTTTTTCGGAGTCGTGCTGGATATGGCGTACGGATACCTCCAGGCAATTAAGAAAACTCTTGCACAGTGAGGAAACAACAGATTATATATAATATATTTGATCATAAATGATCAAGTACACAATTATTTACGCGACCTTCTTCCACAAATGAGATACGAGGCATCTCACTTTCGACAACATGACTATCAAAACTTAACAAAATCCTACCAGCCTTCAAATTTTTGAGACGGCCTTTTTCCAATCGACAAATGGTCTTTTTAATTTCCTTGCTAACGATATCCGAAATTCTCCTAATCTTCGTGTTTTTATATATTTATGAAGTTTCACAAAACGGCCACCACCAGGTAAGGTATTGGCAAATGTTACCTCAATATCCTGCATACTAATCTAAGACACGTATGTAGTTCCTTCAAAAGAGAACTTTGCATAGTGAATTTAATTAACTCTTTTATGTGTGAATGTGATTATGATAATAATGTTAGACTTTTTTCCTTCTGTGTCTTGCTTGATATTAAATATCACAGCCCTTTGGTTTTATATTTCAACACACTCCTTGAGCATGTCTAAATTTATTATTGAAAGCTGGCGTTGAACTACGCAAAGAAATAACTCATTAATATTACTAAATGTTCAGAAATATATCCACAAAACTAGAAGTCTTCAATACTTACAATTATATTTTAAGTTATAATTATGTAAAATAAATGAAATTGCCACTAGCTACTAAAACCAGTGCAATATATTTTCTATCTCTTCCTCTCTCTTTCTCTTCCCCTGTCTGTTTCTCATTAATTTCTTATTTACTTAATTATTAATTTATACAAGTACATGTTTTTTCTTTCTTTTAAAGCATTTTACTCTTTTTAACTATATTCGAATCTGTGTACAAAGACTCATTTGAATCATATTGTACGTTCTGGGAAAGGACCTACACCAGTTTGACAACTCGTGACGAATCCAATATTGTTTAATAAACTGACAATAAAATGTTTGAAACAAAACAAAAATACTTTCTGAAACAAAATACCTTTTAACCGCTTGTTTCTTTTCAGCAGCAAGTCGCGATCTCAACGGTTAACCAATTTCTAACGGCGGCGAATTGCTAAAAAAATATCGGTTTACATCTATTTAATAGCGATTCAACGGTAAGCGTAGTTTTGACCAAAAGCTGACTACGCCAGAAAGCTAGCTCCAACTAAAGTCTGAACTAACCATTAAAAGCCAATTGGCATAACGCGTTGTCTCGCCTGCGAACTCTATGGCATATACCTCTACCATCTACTGTATCAGTGACTTTCAAACAAAGGACTATGTGTGTGTGTGTGTGTGTGTGTGTGTGTGTGTGTGTGTGTGTGTGTGTTAGATTTTTAACGTAGCTTTAACAATTTTCAGTCATATCGCTACGATGTCTGCAGTGTGACAGTTTATAGTGATGTCTAGCACTGGGGCATCATGCCGCACATATGTGGCATGATGTCCCACCCAGTCACATTATCCTGACACCAGGCCGACCAGTCCTAACACTAACCTCTTAATGCTGAGCGCCAAGCGAGGTAGCTGTTAGTACCATTTTTGTAAGTCTAACAAAGGACTATGGACTTTGAAGCTCTGTAATGGCCACAGAACATGTCCAAAATTTATTTTCTTTATTTTAAAATGTGTTGTATGCAGTTTATACAGACATGTCTTTGTCTTTAAAAAGAAGTTGCATTTTTATATTTATCGCTTGTGATGACATCATCTGCAGCCGCGGGTTAGGTGTAGAATGCTGAAAATGTGAAAAATGTAGCTAAGTGAAAAGTATTTATACAAATGAAATGATACCCGCAGTCATGAAACAACATGAAACTTCAAGACGTTTTCCTTATTAGATAAGATGAAATCCCTGAAAATTTTTATGTTGTTGGGCTACGTTAATTATAAAGAAAATAGATTCTAATGATGGCATTACTGAAAAACGAGCATTGATGCGATGCTTAATGTTATATATATATATATATATATATATATATATATATATATATATATATATATATATATATATATATATATATATAAAATCGGTATTTGTATTTGTCTATTGCCGGTAATTTACAGATCCAACGACAAACAAAATGTATTTCAAACATGTACAAGAAATTATTTCAATATTATAAACAAATCCCCGAAAGACGTCCTACTTCTTGACGTAACTCAAGGGGCAATACACCTTAGTGGTAAAAGGCGCGTTTTGAACCATACATTGTTCCATCATTACAGTGAATTGAACAAATGCTCATTGTAACGAAAGATATGGAATAAAAACTGTAACCAAAAGGTATCATCCATATTAATTCCAGTGTTCCACCCAGGAACTTGACCCAGGGATAGGAGTAGTAAAAATCTGTAATGTCAATGTGTGATCATATTATATTCTCACATTAAAGGGTTTCTTCTGTGGTTTATTAAAGTTTGCTTTTGTTGATATTCAGCATTACATTAAAAATGTGATCAAATAGGCACCATGTGCATACTGCTGCGGGGGCTCGAGTGGCCCAGTGGTCTAAAGCGCTCTCCGTTACGAATCACTGCCATCTCACCTCTGTCTGCGTGGGTTCGAGTCTCGCATTCGGCGAATGTGGATATGTGAGAAAGCTTGCCAGTAGCTTCTCGTGGGTCGGTGGTACTTTCCGGGTATTTCCCTGTTTCTTCCTCCACCATTAATACTGGCCGCCATGTATAACCTATCGTGTGCTGAAAAATGGCGTTAAGCACTACAACAACAACAACAACAACAACATACTGCCGCCCTTATCATTGCAGATGTCTCAAAAAAGACTAAAGTATTCGAGATCTTTTGACTTTTCCGAAGATTAATGAGCTTCGTGGTCATGTGACTAACGTCAGAGACGTGGCAGCTGAAGCAATGGCTGGTTAGCCTTGTTGTTAACTTTTTATGCCTGAATTTAGTAATTATGAAAATAAACATATGACATCCTTTTTTCCATTATATGGTCTTGTGCTTATACAATTAAACCTGCTAAAAAGACCACCAACACTTCTACCAACAAAAAAAGTCATCTTTCATTGTATGTGGTCTCTCAAAAGAGGCAATTATTTAATATTTAATAACTGAGTCATGCATTATTTTAAAAATCTAGTTTTAAATAGCAGGAAGCCTCATAAAATGGGACATTCATATTAACGCTTACTGTTATATTGTCATTGTAGTACAATCTATTTATTAGTCATTCTTTCTTCAGCAACGTCTTTCAGTAGTGTTTTGAGGTTTGTGTTAGCTGATGCCTACTGGGTAGGAAAATATATATTTTCACGATGTGCATCCTGTGGAAAAATGAAAGTTCTTGAGGAACAGAAAAAAACTGCATCTCCAGAAAGTGTATTTGACACTGTACAAACACCACTCCTAGGATGTGTAATTATTCAAGTTTGCAAGGATGGAGAAACTCCAACAACTAGTATAATAGTACGGTCCATTTATAATGCAAGGAACACAAAATTGTAACAGGAGGTAACCAAAATGTTAACCTGTCCTCAGACTCCTTTTTGACAGTCACAGGTATGGTAACATCAAAGAAAATGAAATGACTGTTAAGGATCAAATAACCAAAGATGTTGAAAGTTCAGGGAATGTGTTTTATGAATCTTCATGTGTGCACTACAAAATGCTGTTGAACTTCTCAGTTATGCAGATTGTACAGATACTTTACCATATACAATTTGTGTAGTGTATATGGTACTTCCTAAAAGAATAAATAGAAGGTTATTCAATCCAATCCTGTACTATAACAGTAATAAATGCATCACTGCACGTGTACACACGGATATCCCATTATAATAAGCAAATATCATGTAGAAAGTGTTTTTCGGTAGTTTGAAATGCCTACTGTAATCACTTTTTATATTGATATATAATGTTCTTTGAGATTGAAGCATCAAAAAGGAAATTGGAAGAAATGGATCCCTTTACACTTTTGTTTAATCAGTTGTACAATATGTTGGTATATTTTCCTCTAAAACTAGCGTGCATCCGTCATCAAATTGCAACATCAGCTGCCGAGCGCTGCTGTCAGTCTCCCGCCTCTGACATCAAACGCCTCTCGGTTTCCGAAAATTCACAAAAATTATGCATACGAAGAGTGCACGCTTATTTTTTATCGATTTTATATAAAACGACTGGGTCCTTGACGATCGGACCATCAGCAAAGTAAACAATGCTTTAAACATTTTAAATACTATAGTAAATATGAAAAGCAACAATTTTGGAAGAAACCTTTTAATGAATTTGCTTTGTAAATATAACTGAAGAAAAAAACTTGAACCAGAAACTTTAACCAAAATGTATCCCATTATAATTCTTGGACCATGGACCTCACCCAAGGGCGAAACGTAGGAGCAGCTGAGGTACTGACAAAAAGAGTTTTCCAAATATGAAGCTAATTAGGTCACGAATTACCGAGCTAAAAGTGCTGGAAACAAACTTTATAGCTGTCCACAAACACACCCACACACAAAGAACCCATACACTAGATGTCCCAGTCTACGGGGCATAACAATTTTATAGCATCAATTCTCACAAGATTGCCACACCGGAAAGAAAATATAGATTAGATAGAAAGCATATTAACAATATCTATTGGCTGTTATTAAGTGTAACACACTCCCCTGATATGAATGATTATGTATACTGTATGCGGCAAATACTCTATCTACTGTTTGATCGCTTTTAAATTTATCTTGACGTGATTGAAAATCGTCGAATTTATGTGCAAATTTCGAATCCAAATAATTTCAAAAATATTGCTAAAAGATGTTTATCCTTCACTGGAGAAAATATTTTCTATTCGGTCGTGAAGAATATATATCTTTCAAAACTATAAACACATTTTTTATCCTTTTGCTCCTGTTTCTACGTTTGAGATTTTCTCACACACACCCTTCCTTAGCGTTACTAACAGACTGCTTGAAACTGTCATCCGATAAAAAGGCTTTAAATCCACCGTAGGTTAAATAATGCCCGACTGACATTGACCGCGTGCAGATGCATGCTACGCAGCTGCGCCTTTTAGCAGTTGACCCCTATTCAACTCGCATAGATGAGGCTCCATCAAGAGATATATATATATATGGCACAATTCTTAACGAAATAATCCATATAAAACATTACAATTGTTGTGTAGCCAGATGTTTCAGTAGGCTTCGATCCTCGACCCTGGTGTTCAAGTTGGATATTCATTCAAGCATGTGCATTGTACACCTCAGCCTAAAACGCAGCTTCGGCGTACAACTTGCGCGTGCTCAGGTATTTATCCAACATGAACCCTATATCATGCGATAAATATTACTTCACCTGTGTCCGTTACTTACTCAGGGGTATCTGTCGGAGCACCGTGTGTTGCATTGAACGGGTTGAAATGTGGACCCAGTGAATCGCATCCGTTACTAAGGTTATTCAGTGCATGCACGTGTAAACCATGTAGCTTAGTATCGTCATTCATAGGAATTCTCTGGATTTCAGTACGTATGTTAAGCATCCCCATTCTTCGGCAATCCTTGGTCTAAATTAATTAATTAAAACATAAGAAATTATTAAACAAGATTAAAATAAGTACAAGAAGGTCCGGACCTGCATGTCAAGTTCACAATCGATGCATGCTGTAATACGTGCACATCTCGGAATTAACGGTCTCAACTTCATAATGATTCCTTCAGAGTATGAATGCACCCCCATGAAGGAGTTCTGGCAATATAAGCAAATAAATAAAATGAATAACCGAAACCTTGACACAAATGTTATACATTTAATATTACCTAGACCCCAAGGTGTAATGGGCACGCTCTTATCGCATAATATATTGTCGCAGCTTCATAATGATTCATATCACGTATGATGAGGATCTATCAACCGAGTTACGAAATACAAGAAAAAACCTTCACGCAAATTGTCTATTACTATGATCATCACATCCGGTAAGTGGCGAAGAATTAATTGTCTTGACTGATAAAGATTCATGCCAAGTATGATGATAATCCAGATCCGGATCTGCAGGTGGGGGTGGGGTCCAGGGTTTCCGGATCACCACCATCCACAGGTCACTTGAAATTCGACCATCGATTTATTCTTGCACACCGTTATTGTGCATTAAGCACGCTTTGGGTAAACAGACAGACTTTTGCTTTGGTGACTTTCCGATGAAAGTTTGTGCTCTTTTGAAATTTTGGAACACATCCCGTCCAAAAAATCAAAAAATTAGCATAAGACCTGATCCTGCCCTGTAATGTATCGTTAGTTTTGTGAAATACATGTAAATGACAAACTTTAAAACATTAATTCCGCCGCTGGCGAATAAATAACTGATATGTCTAGCACTGGATACACAAAAAAAGTACAAGGCACGGGCTTCGACGATACTTGGTCTGATAAATTATAGTAAAGTGACAAGTGACATGAAATTAACTAATATGACTGATGACGATAGGATATGGCAGGTAAACATTAATAACATAGACAGACATACTATTCATTAGATCTCACATTTTTCCTTTTTATTGACAGTACAACAGTTAGATGTAATGGGATATGATGCTACGGTGCTCCAACTCCACATGAGAACGGAGGTGGGGAGTATCTCATAAGCTTTATATACTAGTCGTTACGATATTATAAGCCTTATATACATGTACTAGTCCATGCAATATTATAAACCTTATATACTAATTCGTATGATATTATATGTTTTACATACAACTCCTTGCGATATTATAAACCTTGCATAATAGTCCTTACGATATTATAAGCTTTATATACTAGTCCATACGATATTATAAGCTTTATATACAAGTCTTAACGATATTATAAGCTTTATACACTAGTCCTTACGATATTATAAGCTTTATGTACTAGTCCTTGCGATTTTATTAGCCTTATATACTAATCCTTGCGACATTATAAACCTTATGTACTAGTCCTTATGATATTATAAGCCTTATACACTATTCCTTACGATATTATAACACTTGTATACTAGTCCTTATGATATTACAAGCCTTATGTACTAGTCCTTGCGATATTTTAAGCCTTGCATACTATTCCTTGCTATATTATAAACTTTATATACTAGTCATTGCGATATTATAATATGCATGTGCGTGTGTCGGATTCGCTAGGTTGGACACTTTTGATTACTAATATAGAGTTTCGAGTTATATTTCATCATTAAACCTTCATTCAGAAATGTTTGATGAATAAGCTTGTAACTATTCTAATTATCATCACCACCACCACTACAACTGATGCAGCTACAGCTACAGCTACAACTATTACTACTACTACTAGCATCTCCTCGATAACTATTACAACACCAACGCAACTACCTCTACCATACTAACCACTTTTTGACGAAAATACACATTTCCTTCAATCTGACTGGGAAGATCTTTCATATTTGGATTGGTAGTTAAATGGCATTCGGCATAAACTGAAAGGAAAATGAGTCATTTGATATACATACTAAATGTCAGGAACGCACATTTAATTCATATAATTGACAGGTTCTTAATCTTTTGACTCGAGAAAGACAAATATAATAGTCTGTGATCTTAATGTTGTAGGTTCTTGGACGACAAATATAATGGCATGTGGTCTTAAAGGTGAAGGTTATAGGAAGACTAATACAATAGCCTGTGGTCTGAAAGGTGACGGTTGTAGAAAGACTAATAGCCTGTGGTCTTAAAGGTGATGGTTGTAATAAGACAAATATATGTGGTCTGAATGTTGTAGGCTCTAGGAAGACAAATATACAAACCTGTGATCTGAAAGTGTTCGGCTCTATGAAGACAAATATAAAAACTGACAAATATAATAACACGTCTTAATATTGTAGGCTCTAGGAAGACAAATGTAATAATCTGTGGTCTGAATGATTAAGAATATAAGGACAAAAATCAATGACAAAGGTGTGTGTGGAGGTAGGTAAGGACTCTAGGAAAGGGGGCATAATTTCAGGTAATAACAGAAAGTTTTTCCATGTCCTGAAATAATAATGAACTATAAACTATCACATATCAGACCTCTATCTACGCTTGATACAGTATGTATTAACCAAACACTCCCATACAATTGCCAACGTGTTTGTTCATAATGTAATGTTTTTTCCTGATAATATTTATGTACGTTTTGTATCATGAAAAAGCCTATCTTTATCTATATAATTTCAAGTTATAATGGGGAATAATCATGAGCTAAAAAATAAGCTTCCACACTCAGGCAAAATAAAAACATACAGAACACAAAAAAAAAAAAAAAAAATATAGATGTTTATAATTTTCTAATTGTTTATCTATGACATCTGTCCTTGTATCTGGCTTATATCCAGATATCTGTAAAGAACCAAATTGTTGAGGGCAACGTTTTAAACTCGGATTGCAACATCGTAATCTGGTTTTATTATCGCTGGTGTAAATCTCAAATCTTTTCCATCCAGGAAGGCCAAGCCAGAAACAAAACTAGCCGTAGAGATTACCAAACAAAACCCAGCTGATTCTGGGCAATAACCAAACGTGAAAAGTTGCTTGTTAATTAGCAATTATTCTTTGGATCGTACCTATTTAATGGTCATATGTTTTGAATTATTTGGTTATATGAAGATGATCTGGTGAACGATTATACAATCCTTCCTATTTCTATACTAGAGCTGGTGCTTTCCTCGGTATAGACCTAACAGTGCCATCTCTTTCATTTAATCATCATTTACCGTGAAGCTTGTTGACCATATTCAAAATCATTATCACACAGTCGAATTTTAGCGGCAGTCGCTCAAATCAGTTACTGTCTATCAAATATAGCTACTTGTGATTTGATTTATATGTAACAGAAAACATCGTCAGGTAGTCTTAATATCCTCTAGGGAATCCAACGGTAGACGCTTTCTACATGATTTAATCCTGCTTTCCTCTTTCTGTGAATAAGAACTTCGCTTCTCCATCTAATGAAAATGTTCCCTTCATTTCATCGTCATTAATTATCTGCATACAATCTGATTTTGGTAAAATAAGTGTCCAACACAATTTGTACGATTTGAGCTGCACACACGATCCACCTGGTCACCGTTACGGATCACTGCAATCTCACCTCTGTCTGCATGGGTTCGAGTCTCGGGCTCGGCCAGTGTGGGTACGTGAGAAAGCTTGCCAGTAGCTTCTCGTGGGTCGGTGGTTCTTTCCGGGGTGTTCCCGGGTTCTTCCTCCACCATTTATACTGGCCGCCATGTATAGCCTAATTTGTGCTGAAAAATGGTGTTAAACCCCATAACAACAACAACAATGATCCACCCGGCTAATACCGTTGTTTACGTACGGATTAATTACATAATTATTAATTTCTCACTAATATACAGAATTCAAGAGATTTACGTTTCTGTCAATGTCAGTTTTCCTCAGAAGGAGTAAGTCTTTCTTGTACCGGAAAATAGTGTTTGCACTCAGTTAGCACGCTATCCACGTGCATTTAATGCTTTCGTGACTTGATAGTGAGATGGATATTTAGGAAGGCACAAATGGTAGATAACAAGATCGTTATGCACGTATATGGATTGTTAGATATATAGATTGGCAGATATCGACATTGCTATTGGATGATGAGAGGAATAATTGTAATACTCAAGAAAAGAATCTTACCATATCTACACGATGTCTCTGGAGCTTCGTTTGCTGTTAAAAAAAAACGATATAACAACCTTCACCAATACAAACCTTTATACTTCATACATCACATTCACACAATGCCTATCAACAACTTTATGTTCAACACGTTAATAGACCATCGTGTATTATCACGGAAGTTAAATAACAATTTAGAAGTTCACACACACACTCATGGAAGATGCAAGACTAAAAATATTCGTAATTGTTGGTTGTTTGCTTGGATTTTAGCCGCACAATATACACAATTATGACCGTTTAGTGCCGGATCCATGGAAGTGAAGGGCCTTGCAGGGTACGCACAATGATAGCTGACCTCTGCTGATTCGCGTACGATTCGAACCCGTGACCATTGCGTTGCGAGTCCGGCTCTCTATCACCGAGTCACGACAGTTAACATTTGATAGAGACTTGAGAGAGTGCCGTTGATGTGGAATAGTGACTCGATGAATCTCGCCCTCAGATTCTCCAAAATTTGCAAATGTACATGCACGTACCTAGGAAACAAAAGTGATGAAACCTGTAGATAGGAAAGATTTAAAGAGAGGTATACATAAATTTTACTTATACAATATTGAATAGTCACGTCTTTGTTGTAAATTATCCCATACAAATTTACTTGTTCAATATTGAACAGCCGCGTATTTTTTGCACATCATTCATGCAAGTCTGATTGTTCAAAATTGAATAGTCATGTCTTTTGTTTGATGTTATTTATGCAAGTTTATTCAATATTGAGTAGTCAAGTCTTTGCTTGACGTTATTCATGCAAGTTTGCTCGTTAAATATTGAATAGCCACGTCTTTTGTTTAACGTTATTTATGCAAGTTTATTATTCAGTATTGAATAGTCAAGTCTTTTGTTGGACGTTATTCTTACATGTTTACTTATTCAATACTGAATAGTCACACATATTGTGTTGGACATTAACTATTACACTTCTGGGTAAAAACAAAAATGACCTTAAGTGACAGGAGTCAAAACAGCGTGGCCAATTAGCCTTCTCATCCTTGTACTTCCCTACAACGGCAGTAAAAATCGTAAATCAATTCCAATTTTTTTACAGTAAAACTGTGAAAGCCAAAATTTTAGTGTATGACATTTTCTAGCTACTGTCTTATATGTTCTTGTGGCTGATGTGCAGTTCCTGCAGATTTAGCGGGTATATCTACATTATTTACAGTCTTGCACTCCGACTTAAAGCTTACATCTTCCACAAGAGAGACAGCATAACGCATGAACATCGTGCTTATTGCGAGTAGAGTGTAGCTTCATAACCACGAGATTTTGTTCACGGTGTTCGCCATTTTTTATTGCCGAATAATCGTTATATTTGGGGGTTGTGGTTGGTGAATGGTGGCTGTCATCAATTCTGCAACTACAAACAATTTTAACTTTTAATGGTAGGGGAGTAGTAGCTATTTATCATCTCTTCTGCTACTGTAGGTACACGTATGTATTATCAACACAGAATGCCGAGCATATTTACACCTCACAATCACATGGTTGATTATTTTAGCCCATATTACCCAATCAAATTTTGCTTTACGATAATCGTGACATGTGAACAATTTTTTTTTTAAAAAAAGGGCTCGCCCAACTAGTGTTTTTATTCTCAGGTACCCAAAAGTACATGATATTTAAGGCAGGAACTACTACGGCTTTTCTTTTTTGAAAGACGTGCTTCGCATCTTGACTTAATTCTGTCCCATCATGTGATCTTTATCAGCAATGTACATACCTTTTATTTCTTAAGGACTCTTGGTAATGCGAATAGGCTTCATAAGGTGGGTGGGTGTGGTATAACCCACTATCACGCATAGTACGTAATAAGTACGTTATAAATTATTGCCTTTAATAAAAAAAAACATTTAAATGTGGAGGTGCGAAAAACAAATTCACAAGAGCTAAAATAGGCATTTTGGTATTGCTTTTACGCGCAATAAATCATGGCATTGAGACGGAATTGAGTAATTGCACTGTAATTATCGTGTTGTATGCAGACTAAGCAGGATGCAACGAGAGTTATATTTTACATGTACATTGGGCCTTGCGTGCTTGTGGTAGGCCTAAACATCAGGATGCTATTGAAAGGGGGCGGCCATATTGCTCTTCTTCCTATCAATCAAATCCCATGAGTGACAAGTCATATTACCTGCATTCCCGTTTTCAGTTACTACATACAATACGTGATATTTGATTACACCACACCCACCCACACCATGAAGCCGATTCGAACCAACAATACCCCTCAAGATACGTATCCAACAGAATTTGTATCATTTGCGCGGCACACGTGTTCAACCCATTATATACCGTAATTAAAATACGGATTTATTACATAATTCTAAATTTCTCAGTAACATACAGAATTCAAACAATTTACTTTGATTTTGTCTTTGTTATACGGGAAATTAGTGTCTGCACTCGACTACCTGTCTGCATGCATTTAGCAGTTGCTAAAAAGATGTATATATGTATCGACTGACACAGTGATAGTTATACAGACAGACACGTAAAAGCAATTGGCATGAACAGTTATCTGAGACAGACAGACAGACAGAGACAGATGCTGTTCAACCAAAAAAATATATTACCAAATCCTTTAGGACACGATGTCAGAGGAAGTCCATCTGCTCTCCGAAACGATATCACAACCGTAACGAGCACAAACATAATTACTGGATACGCCATGTTCACAAAATACCTATCTACAACTTTATGCTCGACACGTAATAACAGACCATCGTTTATATTCACAGAAGTTGTATACGGTCAGCATGTACTCTCATGGAAGGTGCACAACTAAAACTTTTGAAAGTATGTTTGGTTGACTGGTCTTTCAGGACTCAGCATTACATCGTGCCAATTTAATTGGAGTAACGTGTTCTACTCAGCGACACGCTACCACATCTGATTCGTCCTTGCCCTGGTGAAATTCGAACCTGCTACCTTTCAATTGAGTCAGGCTACTCTACCAACGAGCCACAGCGGTTGCTATTGGTAGAGACATGAGTGAGCGCCGATGATGTGAGATAGTGACTCCATGAATCGTGCTCTCGCATGCTCTGAGTTTATGTACGTGTACACTAACTCATCTGCGAAACTTGTAAAGTGGCAAAATCTATGGACATTTCAGCTTTTGAAGAGGAATATACGAATCATATAGCTGTTTACCACATTTTGACGAATCCGGTTTTTTGTTGGAGGTTATTAATCTAATTTTAGGTCAAATTTACCTTCAATACAGGTGTGAAGAAGTTTCATCAATTAGAACTTTTCGTCTTGTGTTTGGACGCAAGCCCCGGAAGACTTATAAATTAATTTCATTTGGCGTTTTTTTATAGAAAGGGAAAAGACTTTCATCAGGTGTACGATATATTTGACAGACAGTAGGTTTTGTATATTTAGTAACAACTGTCTACACGTTTTTGTGACTAGGGTTTACGATTCCCAGAGATTGAGCTGACAAGTATACGGATATATACATATGTACAATTATTTCAGTCTTACACACAGACAGCTACGGATAAATTTGACTCGTACACCTTCCATAGTAGTGACATTAGGACACATCAAAGGATTTTGTTTATGAAATTCATGTCCTGTTATGAGATGCGTGTTACGTCAATATTGCAATGTTCACTAGCGGAATTCACCTTTTCACTGCCGTGTTATGTTTGTTTTTAGTTGTAGTTGGTGTCTTGTGGCTATTTGTCATTAATTCTGTACGTACGTATTATCAACATTCTACCAGTTGTACCTTTTAATGCTCTCATTATCCTTAGTGAATAGTGAATTCTATACAAATTCCTTTATTACAATTTTTTCTATATTTTTCTCCTTTCAATTTAATCATGATCAGCTTGAAAACCAACAAAAGAGGTGTGAATTACCGTTTATGTTTCAGAATTATAGCAAAGGGCAGTCAGTGTAACTAGTTATGAGATTAATTATATTTTTCATCTGGATTTGAGAGAACAACAATGCCTTCAGGCATAGTTATACCAATTCATTATTCACGTGTTTTGTTATTATACAGGAGAGAAATAACATCCACAATTTTTACATGAGCTAGGAACAATCAAACTCAAAGGACATTCATTGGAAAGAACTTCCACGTCCAGGAACGGTCTTAGCAAACGCGAGTCCCGATTGCGATCATTTTGGCGGGGCCTCCTGGATTTACGCGCTGGTCCCTTGTGAGCACGGCATTTGGAAATAAACTTTTAAACAAGTTTTCTATGATACTCAACTTAAAATTGTTCTGTCGCTTTAAAATTACTTTCTCTAGATATATTTTTAAAAATGACTAAAGCGAGGGGGCCCCTGTGATAGCGGGGCCCGATTGGGCCATATCGGTCCAATCGGCCTAAGGCTGGCCCTGTCCACGTCTGACCGGACCATCAGAGCTAGGCAAGGCATTAATTATCGAATTAAATACAGGAATAAAAATTAACTCGTGGAAACACAGGAAGGTGTATGTTTTACATAATAAAATTAATACAAAAAAGATAACGAGATAAAAGACAGGCAATACAATATTGATTATTTCCATTAATTCTAATTTAATGTTATACATAATACAGACTAGTACACAAACGGACAAAAATAAAGAATATAATTAAATAATTATTATATTTTAAAATCTATCTAGGTATGTCGGCTGCCTCCTAGTGTCCTTGTCAGGGGCACTTAGTTCCCATTGTGCAAATTTGAATTTATAGGAACCTCAGAGTGGTACAAATCATGCGAATCTGGGTTATAGACATCCCATCTGGTTACATATATTATGCCCATGGGGGGGTGGGGGCAATTGGGACTTCGACCCAAAAGAATGTGAGCGGGAAGAGAAAAGAACATGCGCAGAGTGGCTTAGTGTGGAAGGGAAAGAAATACAGATACCAAGCTTCAGAAGGAGAGATAGGACACAGATACATGACCAATTTGGCTAAAATCCAACAATTCCCAGTGGAGTTATTTTGGGAAACCAAAATTGTTGAGGGATTGAGGGACGGACAGACAGAGAGAAGGATGGACGAGGGTCCGATGACTTGGTAATGTTGGGACTCTAATAATAAAAATGAAATAATCAGCTTATATGCAAAGGGAAGTTAACTGTGGCTGTGTAGCTTATGAGAGAGACATGTTAAACATGGCGAGTCTAAGACAGCTTTATTTCGAGTTTTGGGACATTTTACAATGTCGTTTTAGAGGTTATCAAATCAAGTTTTTTGACCACGTGCTGTCTCTGACACACTATGAATGCCATGTCTCAGAGTGGTCGCAAGACAGAGTTTTATTTCGCTTTTGGGGGCTATTTCATGGTGTTTGTCGTTTTTAAAGGCTATGAAAATATTTTTTATTTACTTCGTGCTTACTTTAAAACATCACATTTCGCAGTGTTTAGAGTCTCTGAATTTAACATGCTGTTAGACATATTCTTGATGGTACTTAGGTATTTTAGATGTCCGTGGACTAATATGTTTTTGCACGTGCGCTTCATGGTATTTCGCTTTTTTTAGAGGCACGCAGTGAATACGCCTTTAGGATAGGAGATAAGCGTCTTTTGCATGAGGATATGCGATAAAAAAAAAATCATAGTAATTAATTAATTACCTTCATACATACTTCCGGGTTCACGATGTGTAAACTGTCAATATTGTTTTCTGGTTGACAATGTTTCATTACTAAAAATTAACTAATTCGTGTTTTCATGTTTGCATGTTGGCTTAGTGAAATGCTTAGGAAAACACTCACTATGTTACGTTGAAAATGGTTTAATCTGACCACACCGCTTTGTTCAGAATGTGTAAACTATCGGTTGTTTTAATTACAGTTTTGGATATTAAAACTGAAGAATTCGTGTTCTCATATTTGGATGCTGGTGTAACGAGACGCTTTGCAAAGTGAACTTCATTAAGCTAAATCGAAAATGATATAATTTATGTGAAAATGGCCTGATTCCGTAAGCTAGTGATTGTTAGAGTAAACGTGTTTTTAAGCAATCTCTTTAGTAATAAATATATTTACCATGTTTCAAATATTTATAATATGCTAAAATTTTAATTAAAAAACATGCAGGTATTTATAAGATTTGTGTTAAAATCATGGGCACGCACAAACCGGTTGCCACCATTTGCACACAGCTGTGCACCATATTCCCTTGTTAAGAAATATTAACACTAGAGAAACGTGGCTCTGTATCATTCTGGTGTCAAAACAGTGGTTTCCGAATACAATTTAAAACAAAAAACAGTCGTGCTTATCTCAGATGGATTTCGCTATATATACTTAACAATTTACTGTAAAAGAATTTAGGGCTTCTACCGGGCATGGAAAACAAAAGGTTTTAAATTAGAGGTTTCTTAACATCGTGATTGACTGATGATACAGACAGACAGATTTTGTTTAAAATTAATGCAGATAAATATTCGACGATTTCTTAGCCGTCTTAGCCTAATCATTTTAAAACCTAAACAGATCTAAGGCATGCAGTTTACTGTGTGGTCGAGCCCACATTCAGACTGAAGTCTTTTTTTATTCAGTTGGAGGCACCTGTTAACTCCTTTTCATTCATTCCTAGTATGAAGTAGATTGTAATATCGGTTGTGAGTCTAAACTGATTGCATGCTCACAAACATTGACCATAAACTTTATCACATGGGGTAAGTGTTTGAAGTACCTCTGGAATTCCTACCATTTTGTCCCGAAGAACTCAAATATGTAATTATGATCGGTGAAGGCAACAACCACACAACATACCGTAAGGAAACGAAATAAACTATGTCCGGGACGTTCTATGTGCATTAATTAGATGATGATTGTCCTAGGGACTGACATAGGAAAACTAGTAGTGCCTTTTGCAAATACTTTATGGCATAGCAAAACCTCATAAAAGCCTTTTCTATATCGCTCTTGTGCATTTAAAGCTGTTTTATCAGAGACTGTGCATTAATATGGGTCAACTGTACATTTATTTTAAATATGTGCAACTTTGTTTATTTATGTCTCCAAGACAACGATCATGAGGTAATTGCTTGATATTCTTATTACCTAAGCGATAACATAAAACAAAGCATTTAGTATTTCATCGAATATAGGTTGGCACATCGTAATGGGAGTGTATTAGATATATACAGTTACAGCTTTTATTGCGCTACAGTGACAATTATTGTTTTATTTTATTCATATTATTGTTAGCAATTTGCGTATCATCAAATACAATTATTTTATTAGTTTCAGTATCAAAACTTCTCAGCTGGTATTTTCAGGAGAAATGAGATCCAAACTTTTCTACCAGTTTCTTACTAAAGTGCATCAAATAATTCTTCCAGATTACTATACTATGGTCGGACAGCATCGAGTGTTTTAATAGTCATTGTTTCATACTTAGTATATTTCAATAATATGTTTAGTAATAGGTTTATTTTGACCATTTCCAGTTGCGCCGACCAAAATTTATTTGCGGAAGAAGTTGCATTTTTGGTATCATTTACTTTTTTTTATCAACATACAAATTGATTATTTCGACTATAATACTTGGTTATATAAAATTAAGACTTTTTATTGGCATCGAGCTTGTAAACTTTCAAATATTTTTCTAAGGGTTCTACATAGTTTTCACTGCGTTGATATTGTTTCTGTCTCAAACGTATATTTAATGGCTTGTTTCCTATCGCCATTGAAATTGGCTTATGCATTCATCAATTAACCCTTTAAAAAGCTGTGACAGTTTTAATTCTTATATTTTATCATCTAACTTCAATGTTGTTTCTATCACAGGAATAAATCTTCAACAATAACAGCGTAATTAAAATTTCCAGTATCTCAGCTACAGACTCTGTACCATCCACCAATGTTGTTATTAGTATAGTTGACTGACATCTTTCCAGTAATTTATAATTCTTCCTATATGCATAATAGAATCGTGTCAAAAAAATCATGTAATTATTTAATGTTATTTATTATATGATTCAACATTTGTACTGTTATGTTCTACTAAATTGGAAATGTGAATATTGACACAAAAGCATCAAACTCAAAGTTAGCATTAGTCCCAGTTCTAAGTAGATTCGTTTCTTCAAACCTATCAATCCACATATTTGTATTCAAGATGATTCCTGCAATACCTTCCACACATCTGTATTATTAACTTAACAAACACTGACATCCCTTCCGTGATAATCATACTTAATCCAGGAAAAAGATGGGGTGTACATTTCGGGGGTGGGGTAGGGGGTGGGGTCAATACGAAGTGTATTAATCGTGCGCTAGGTAATCATTTAATGTTAGAATAACATAGATTGTCTACTACAGGTAGTCTGGACATTTGCAGTTCACTAATGTTTGTTTTTGTGTATTCCGACCAAGACTTTATTATTTTTGGTTTTACAGCACCTAAGGTTTCCTTACATTTTTATTTGAGATATTTTTCAGCAAATGACCAAAATACTTTTTGTTTTGTCTGTTCGAGGTATGTTTTACTATCAACCAGTTCTTTTAATGCTACCTTAATATCAACAAGATGTTGGACGCCTACGGCTTCAAATTATACACCTTCCTTGGTAGATACTATCCTATTCCAATTCCTTTTCAAAATTAATTTTCACTCTGAAATTGAATTTCAACATAATCACCGACTTTATACAAAATTTTGTGGTGTGATTTTGGTGCAGGGATCATTATGAAGCCCGGAAAAGCAATTTGATTGTTTTTCTTATAGGATAGCGTTGTGGTGTTTATCCCGTAAACCTATGTTAACGATTCATAAACTAATTTCTCCCTCGTGCAACAACAAACTGTTGCACTCATAGTTGAGTCTACATTATTTCGAAAGTATATAGCAGTTAATATCGAGCAGTTGAATGTCATAGTCCGCTTCATACTCTGAGATTGTGAAATCAATTGGAGTTTTATATGGTTTGATGTTATAAGTATCTACATTATATATTATAGAATTAGTGTTATTTCCATGTAATTTTCTTTATTATTTAATTCACTAATAATATCAACTATATTATCATCAACATATTTTGTATTTGTCTATTCAGTATCATCCATAGCTATATAGTTTTTTTCTGATTTAATATTAATTTATATCCAATGTGCCTTTTCGTTGTGCTACCATGTTTTATTAAAAAGGTTTTATTGTAATTCGGGTTATTGGTATCAATACTATCCAAATTACGTTTATTGTTACAATCTGTATCATGAACTGGATCTTTGATAATTTTATTATCATTATCAGCATGTCTACATATCCTGCCAGTCCAATCGCCTTCATGTTGCCCTAATTTACGTGTACACCATGATACATGCTATAAATTAGTGTGCAAACCAGTTTAGTAAAGGGACACACCTTCAACTGAGCCAGGACCGATAGAAAGAGGAAAGGCGATGACTGCGGCACAATCTGGAACCGATTACTGTGAAAATGGGAATGGCGCAACCGAGAGTACCACCACAACACGATCAGGAAGAAGTGTGACACGATACAAAGAGTTGATTTTAAAATCTGTTTCTGGGTTCAGCATAGAATTGCTGTTTTCATTACGTTCAACGTAAGAATATTACATTTAAACAAGTAGTGTTCTTTTCTTTCAATTTTGCTCATGTGTATTTCTGTCCAAAACTTCTGATTCATTGAGGGACTATGCCAACCAAGATTTTTCTTTTTTTATATAGATTATGAAACACTTTGTCGGAGGTGGTGACAATTTCTAGCTTATGAGCAATGTACGTGAAAATTGTACTGTATTATCTGTGAAACTTAGAACTGGAAGGATATACAAATGCTTCATTAATTCTATTTAAGATATGCAACGCTTCTCTGATGTATATGTATGCATGTGTATACAAATTTAGGCCTATTTCAGGAATCATTCATAGATTTCAATTTATCAGAAACAGTATGCACCTAAAATCTCAGAAAACACAGTAAGTGAAGAATCGAAACACCTTGTGGCATTTCTACGAACTCCACCTCGGAAATAATTCATGGCGTGGTACAGTGAAAAGAGGGATATATCCTTGGAAAATAG
>JAECUM010040127.1:0-20542 GCA_016617855.1 Megalonaias nervosa | reverse complement strand
AATTCCATCCCATCCCCAAGTAAATCACTGGCCTCTAAGCAACAAAATTTAGCAGAACATGCGCCATCTGAATTTATACAGCATACACAATAGTGAGACACAAAAAATGAAGGTTTGAGCATTTTTCGTTAAGTTATAATGTATTGTTAAACCAAACAGGTTCAACTTTTCAACCACTAAATTAGATTTTAATTAAATGCGTTTATATTTGTACTTTTCTAATTTCTTTTGGGATTACTGCTACAAATTAGTGGCCATGAATATTGAAAATGTTTTAGAGAGTTCTTTGATTTTGGAATGTAAAGATAGTTATAAGAAGTTGGTGTTAAATTGGGAGTGTTGCCTTCTTTTTATCACGAGACCATATTATTTGACAATTTGTGCATATGTTTAGCCTCTCTCAAAAATGTTTGTATGCAGGGCTAGACAGTGACAAACTCCAAGTTCTATTTGACAATGGGAACATTACTATGACCTTTCATGATAAAATTATTAGAGTATTCATAGACTACAGCCTAACTTGGTCTATTCATATTAAACATGTTTCAAAAAAAGTTAATTCATATCTTTGGCTACTTGGAAAAATCAAAACGTACAATTCAGTGTAGGGTCATATTTTATAAAAATTATATTCAGGCATATCTGGAATATTTTAATGTAATTTGAGGTAATACCTCTAATTCAAACTTGACAAAACTTTTAAGACTCCAAAAGAGGGCACACCTTTTAATTCTAGATCAACTTATAAACAATATCCAGGATGCAATGAATACTAAATTTTACCAATGCATGAAAGAATATTTCTTAGAAAGGCCAATTTTATGTATAAAGTATCCAGAAAAACCATTCCTGTCTACCTAAGCAAAGAGATGTGAATGTTATCCATATTTAAGATTTGTGAGAAGTGAAAATTACATTATACCAGGGTCAAATAAGGAATTGTGTAGAAAGAGTTTTCAATATACTGGTCCACTGGTACTGATAATAATAGCAGGCCTGACACTAATTTAACAGCCACCCATGCAAAAGACAAAACATGCCTTTGTACACAGGTGACCTCTGTACATAAGTTCACCTTTTAGAATTGGCTTTTGAAAATTACCATGCAGAGATTAGCAATATTGTGTTAATTTTATTGTGTGTTTTGTATTAATTTTTTGAAATTATTATTATTATTATTTTATTGCTATGAAATATGCTTATGTTGTTCACTCCCAAATTTACTGGATTGGTGTTAACTTTAATGTATGAGATAAACTAAATCATAACTGACTTAGAATAATCACTGATCTTAGTTTATTTTGAGGACCATCACAAATCTTAGGTTTATTTTACTACTGATTGATAGGTTACATAGGACTGTAAAACAGACTTGGAAACAGCTGTATACTCTGTAACCCATATTCCACCCATCAATTATACACAAAAATAAAGGAAACTGAGGTTCTTTGAACAATGCCTAAGATATACAAAGTCTTTCTTAAATAGCCAGTATAACCAGTGAGGAAACCTGGGGAAATTCTATTTCTTTAAACTTCTAACTGTATGCAAAATATGAAACCATATTTTGACACCGAACCAACACAATTTAGCTTGTTAATTAGGGAATTATTTTGACAAGCAGTACCAATACGTTTGCAGCAACTGATTCCACAATCCCAGATATAATTTAAAATTGCAGAGTTACCATCTTTATGAGTAAAATCAAGACTTACATTTTGTCAGTTTACTGGACTGTAGCTCGGAGGCTGCTATAGCCTGTAGTTTAGGGCCCATATGCCTGTTGCTGTGCAGCTTCCTTGTAATATTTAATATGTCAGATGAGATTATTTTGTAATCTTGCTTCACATAATCACTGAGATGATAACTTTGCAAATCATTTGTTATGGCTGTGGTTGCCAAACTGCAGTTTTCGATGCAATCTTTGTTATCGACATAGGTTGACGAAATTAGCAAATGGGATGCAAGCTTGTTAATCTAATTTCTATTTTTCTTTGGGACTTTTTTCTTCTCATGTATCAAATTCAGCAATTGTTTAGAGGTCATTGCATTCACTTTCTTCATTTTTAAGGAAGAGGGTAGTCATTCTATTTCAGCGGTGTCAAGTGAATAACTTCACTGCTGTTTTCAGAAACTTATGTAAGGTGCCAATCGCTTGACATGTGGTAGCCTCTTTCAAAATAGATGGGAAAACTATGAAATTTAGGATCTCTTTAAAGGATGGTCATGAATAACACTTAGATTTGCTTCTAAGATTTGTGAAATGATTTTTGAATGCTGAACTAAAAAATGAAATGTTGATACTTGTTTTGTATATTTAATTTGCATTGTTTGTTTGTTATTTTTTTTTATTTTATATTTCACTATATGCTATTGTAATGTAATATTGTATGTTGGTCATCACCTTGTCCAAAATCTAGTTTATCTTCTACTTGACCTGAATTAAAGATTTTGTTTTCTTTTATTCTGTAAACGACTAATACATAGCTAAAATATTCTCTTTGGTTATGGGTTTAATATCAGGATCAATATTAATAGAAGTAAATACATTTATTTGGGCCTGGGACTAGGTAATTGGAATTCCCCTTCAATTTACCTGGTGTACTTGAGATTGCCCAGGTTATATATTATAATTTTAGTAACAGACTTTCTAATAATAACTAACATTTTATTTTGTAAACATTAAGAATTTTCTAGAAGGTTATTTTCCATTGACTAATTTTTAAAAAATTTTTTGTAGAAAATGTTAATTGTAACCTGACATGAAGTGGAAGACTATTTACTTCTGTTACTGCAAAGATTATTCATTTTTGTATTAATATCAAGCAGAATCAATTTGTGTTATTGTTGTGTCCAGCAGTTCGTTTGGGCTGGAATTTATTTCTTTAAATTATGTAATTCAAGTGGTTTATCTCTGGAAATAAGAAAGTGCTCTGATAACATTCATGGAAATAGAAACTTGGATTTATAGTGAAATACCAACTAAATGATATATTCTTGGATCGAATTATTGTGATCCAACTAATGGCTCTTGCCACATCAGCATTATACAGGTCATCTCAGACAAATCAACACCTTCAGCATTGGACTTAATTTGGATTTCTGTTAAAGTTTATTCAGAACTTTAATGTATTAGGACTTGTCACTGTAATTCTAGGATTATTTTGGGGTTTAATTTGCAATACCACAAGTTCTTTTTTTCATTTTCACTTGGTATTCTAGAGAAATACATTATTTGTTGAATTTTATGAAGCTTGCTGCTTTTCACTCTATTCTGTTACTTATTTTAAGAGCATTGACTCGTAACAATGCCAAAGAAGTAAATAGTCAAATTTATTGTCCCGGATACATAGTACATGCTGCTGTAATCTATTTCAGTGGATGTTAAATGAATCATACAAAAAGCAGGGGAGGACGCAGGATTTTATTCTGAGATTACTTGTTTAGAAGAGGTGGTTCAGTGTGATTCAAATCACTAGTATTATTGTTTTTGAACCTATAGTGTATGATTTTAACCGATGGGATTGGGATCCTGTAAGGGTCTCAGCCAAATGAAAAGTATTTGCCAGGGAAATCTATTGTTTTCAGAAAATTGTTTTCTAGGAAAATTTTGTTATCATGAGAAAATTTATTCCAGGCCGAATTTCCAGGATTTTCCATGCAATATTCTGGGGTTTTCCATGTTTTTTTCCAGCCTACCCTGGATGAAGCCTAGAATATTAGTCCAAATACTCCAGGGTTTTCCGTGCTAACATTGTCTGGGATTTTCCATGCCAATATTCCACGCTTTTCCTTGTCTCTTTTTCCATGGTTTTCCAGCCTACTGTGGAAGGAGCCTGGATTATTAGTCCAAATACTCCATGGTTTTCATGCTAGAGTTTTCAATGGTTTTCCATGTTTTTTTTTTTTTCTGGTGACCAATGTAACACTTACTCATTTAGCAGAGTCTGTATGTAGACATTCAGTATGGCCATCACAATAACCGATGTAACACCTACTTAGATATTTAAGAGAGTTTGTATGTGGACATCCAATATGCCTATCACAGTGACCAATGTAACACCTACGTAGATATTAGAGGGTCTGTATGTGGACATCCAATATGCCCATCACAGTGACCAATGTAACACATGCTCAGAGATAGTAGAGCCTGTATATGGATGAGATGGTAAATCATGTGTCTAATTTAGTTTTTAAATTTCATTGTCAGCTTGATTGCCTGAGGCAAAGCAGAATTTAGTTGTATTCTCTATTCATTTTGTTTACAGATGCAGAACAGGATTATCAGCTGCAGCGCCTTGCCAAAGTCTTGACTGAGCAACAATCAAATAGGGACAAGGTTGCTAATGAGCAACAGGCTGAGAGCCTACCAAGAGGGGAGAGAACTCATAGCAATGCAAGTATTACAGATAAGGAACTGGTCATGATTCCATCTGAAGGAGAGATAACTCTTAATACTCATGAAGGGGTTGCTGTCAAAGACAAGGATATTGAAGTACTCTACCATCGTTCTCCTCAGCAAGAATTTGACCAAAATCTTTCATCTACTGCTAGTGAACAAGAAAAATTTCCCCCAACTTTAGTCCAAAGGAAGTTTGCCCAGTCTGAAACAAACACCATGGCTATGTTAAAATTGTTGCAGAAAAATGCTGCTAAATTAGAAGCAGACACCGGCAAAAACTCACCACTGACAGCATGGGACTTTGCCGGCCAGTTTGCATTTTACACAACACACCAGACATTCCTGACAAGGCGAGCCATATACCTTTTGGTTTCAGATGTCAGTGGAAAGATTACTGATCTTGTAGCAGATGAGTGTTATTTTGATAGCGATGGGATTCTGAAGCGTAAAGTTCATGGTGAGTTCTGATCTACTACCACTGTGCCAGCATAAAAATAATAAGCTAATTCATTGTTAGTTTATACAATTATAAACACTGAGATTGCAGCTTTATTACCATGAGGAAAGAAGATATAATATAATTCATATAACAATATACAGATTGTAAAAGATAGAAGATGAGCATTGAAAACCTTTTTTTGTCAAGCCTAGTTTGACTGAACCTTGACATAACAATCACCCTGGAATCCATGTGCCTAGTTTGACTGAACCTTGACATAACAATCACCCTGAATCCATGTGCATGTCTTTACATGCATCCACACATTAGATTAGCCTCAGTGTTAAAGCTTTCTTTTATTTCAGTACCATTGGATATCATTGGAGTTTTATTTCAGTACCATTGGATACAATTGGATTTTTACTTTTGTTTCAGTACAGAGTGGCCAAGTGGTCTAAAACACTCACTGTTATGGATCACTGCCATCTCACCTCTGTCTGCGTGGCTTCGAGTCTCAGATTCAGCTCATGTGGTTATGTGAGAAAGCTTGCCAGTAGCTTCTCGTGGGTTGGTTGTTCTTTCTGGGGTTTTCCCGGGTTCTTCCTCCACCATTTATGCTGGCTGCCATGTATAGCCTATCTTGTGCTGAAAAATGGAGTTAAACCCAACAACAACAACAACAACAACAACAACCACCATTCGAATGTGGATATGTGAGAAAACTTGCCAGTAGCTTCTCGTGGGTCGGTGGTTCTTTCCAGGAATTTCCCGGTTTCTTCCTCCACCATTAATACTGGCCGCCATGTATAGCTTATCGTGTACTGAAAAATGGCGTTAAGCCCCACAACAACAACAACAACAACCACCACTGGATATCATTGGATGTGTTTAGTTTTATTTCAGTACCATAGGATATCATTGGATTTTTACCTTTATTTCAGTGCCATAGGATATCATTGGATTTTTACCTTTATTTCAGTACCATTGACTATCATTGGATTTTTACCTTTATTTAAGTACCATTGAATATCATTGGATTTTTACCTTTATTTCAGTACCATTGAATATCATTGGATTTTTACTTTTACTTCAGTACCATAGGATTTTATTTCAATACCATTGGATGTCATTGGATTTGTACCTATATTTCGGCACCATAGGATATCATTGGATTTTTACCTTTATTTCAGTACCATAGGATATCATTGGAGTTTTAGTTTTTCTTCAGTACCATACAATATCATTTGATTTTTACTTTCATTTCATTACTATAGGATATCATTGGATCTTTGCTTTTATTTCAGTATCATTGGATATCATTGGAGTTTTGGATTTGGGACAGAACATCAGTATGCACCCATCTTCATCTAGACTAATTCATTATTGAAGCTTCTTGTTACAAGAATGAAATATGTCATAAAGATGAACATATCTCACAAACCTGCTGATAATCTGCAGTATGTATATCCTATACTGTAATTTTGTGTCACTTGTTTTTATGTTACAGTGTTTAAAATTATCAAGGGTTGCCTCTTGAAATATCATACTGAGCTATTTCAGAGGGATTTGTTATTTCTTCTATTTGACTTTGATGGAAATTATAAAATTTAAACAGGTTCTTTATGCTTTTTTCAGAACTGATTGAAGTTTGGCTAAATTCCGTACATTCCTGTGCACCATCCCCTGAAGCAGGCATTCCTCCTGTGATTTTGGTAGGAACACATGTTGATAAAATTTCAAAGGTAAAACTTTAGGTCATTAATATCAGAGGTGTTACAATGGTTTTCTTTGACTCCTTTTTATATTCAGTCAGTATTTGCTACCAAGTTTGTGTGCGATATATGTATTGCATACAAAATATAAAAATTTTCCTATTTTCAGCTGGTAAAGTTGTGCATCAAAACTGACATTTGCTGAGTGAAAGAAGGTGAACCTATATAATCGCTTACCTCACAATAAATGTTTCTTTGAAGTCTCATGCCTCTAAAAATTCTTTCAGGTTACTAGAAATTGGTTGGTTGTTTCAATTTGAATGACACTTTAAACATATTATTTTTTATGTCATGCCAAGAAAATAGGAGTTAATTTCTCATTGACATCCAAAGGTAGCTGACCTGGACTGTCTGTGTGGGTATCAAACATGCAGTCCTTGGATTATGTGTCCTGCACTCTACCATCTAAGATAGCATTGGCTTTTGGTTACTGTTTTCACACTTTGTGGGCACTGATTGTCACTAAAGTTAATTAGAAATCCTGATATAAGGTCCCTGTGTCAGACATGCCAACTCTTATGATTTTGCTGTAAGTCTTACGAAAATTATCCTTAAAATACAGACTTACGGCATGAAAGCAAAACCTACGGGAAAATAATCATTGCCAGAAAAATCCGGAAAATTCGTTCATCCGTGTTTGATTTGGATCCAGGCTTTATATTAGAATTAGTGAAATTAGTCAGGGAACTAGACTAACTTTACAGCAGCACCTCAGATGCTTTAAACTGCACCTATTTGTTCATGTGAACCGTCTGCATGATTAAACTGTTGATTGTAGAATTTTTTAATAATGGCGTACAGCAAGCGATGAGTGTTTGAGACGAAAGGGAAAATAAGCCTCTTGAAAAGTGTTAATAATCAACACAGAAGAATAAAAAGGAGTATTCAGATTCTTGTGAATAAAAGCTGGAAGGGACACAATTACTTTTATTAGACATCACGTGCCAATTTGAGTATGACGCGTGGCAGGAGCTATGATTGCTGTCGTCATGTGAAATGGAAAAAGAATAGATTGTTTTCCGTTGAGCAGAATTTCCCATCATTCCAGGCGACAGTCACCATATTGTATGGCGGACACCCTGTAGGTATCACGGTACCAATTGTTTTTCCATAGACCTCAATGCTAATGTTTTGTGAAATAAATATACTTTCTATCCTACCTCAGCATGCATGTCACCACCCACTGTCACAGAGAACAATGTTAGATTGTCAATTTGACAAGGACAGAACCAGGTACGCCATTGCATTTAAGAGAGATAACTCTGCTGGAACTAGATGGGTAAGAGTTATCTAGTTACACCAGACACATTTTCAGTTATGTGTACCACATTTTAAAAAATCATAAAAAATACAAAATGTGATATAGTTATGAATTAACATAATCTCACATGTTGCCAAGAGGCTCAACTTTTTTTAAGCCAAACAGAAAGTACAACTCTTACATAATGCACCAATCACAGCTAGTTTTGTGGTTTATTTCTGAATGCAATGTTTCCTACACCTTAAGCTCTGCCCACCTGGGGTTGTACAATTGGTACCGTTATACCTAAAGCCAACCTTAATTTTTTCAATAATCTGTGATATAGCTAGGGACTGTACAAGTAACAAGTGTACTTAGTCTTGTTTGTCAAAAACAATTTTATGAGGTACCAAGCTGTGTCTTATATTAAATGTGTATGTAACGGTCTTTGAAGTATTTCAGCTGCTGTTTTCATATTTGTGCTTTACTACCAAACTACATTTTGGGAATAAAATAACTTGTTTTAACTAGGACTTGTATTTTATTCACATCAGCACTTATTGAACTTCACATGGGTGATACGGGATAAATCACATCATATTATATTATGTAATAGCTAGGTCAAAGGTCAGTGTACCAAATAGTATGTACCTCTTCTTCAAAAAGTACAATTCACCTAAAACAATGGACTTTATATTTGTTTGGTAGATGCAGAACTTAACATCAGAGACAGGTGGACATCACCCAGTCTTGTTATAAAGTACAAGCTTTCAACACTTTACACTGTCTGCAGATACATGAGGTCACTAACCCCCAGTCTTCACACAAAGGTCAACCTACCCATCCTCTTTGTAATACAAATAGAAAGCTTCCCTCCTTTGTGTAGTGAATACAATTGATGCAATAAGCCAGTCTGTCACCAAATATAGTAGATCACAGCTTCTAAGTAGTTATATTGGATTTGGGGGTGAAATTTGGGGAATAAAATACAGAAAAATGCCAAAGATAAACAATAAGTATAGTGAGTCAAATGGAGTTAAAAACAGGGGGAAGGTGTGTATCTAAAAGGGAGATGTAGCTTATGATACAGGAATTAAAGAAGACAAAAGCAGCAATGAGAAGAATGAGAAGTGAAAGTTTGATGACTTTACCTTGGAGAAATATATGGAGGCAGTGCCCCATAGGTCCAAGGACAGTCCGAAGGCACTTGTGCTATAACATCCCCTACAGGCACCAAAATTTCAGGTGAAGTGGTGTTCATTCCCATCTAATATAAAAGGGTGAATAATTTGGATAATATAGGTGCATATAGTTTATATTTCTTCTACATAAGAAATGAACAGTAATGCAGGCTTCAGTTGAGCAGACAAATACCTAAACCAAACAAAACATACTTTGTCAGTTTTTAAACTTGTAAACTTTCCTGTGAGAAATTATTAAATTGCTTCTACTTACATTTGCATCAAGACTGAGGGCTAATATAATACTTCACAAATCTTCTCTTTATTTTCATAACCAGTCACTGAAAATGTGAGTTTTTATTTTTTGAAATGTTATGTCTAGTGTAAGGGAGATAACTGAATGATATACATAAGGTGTGGTATTTTTATTTCCTCCAATATATTATCCATGTAATATAGATGAGTTCATGAGCACATGTATTAACTTCAATGCAATTAAGTTATCCAAAAATACATTATTGATAAGTGAGAACCTAACATTCAAGCTTTTGTATGTAGTGGACACCTCATGAGTGATGTAATTTGAGATGAGACAGCATTTTTATTTCAAATAGTTCATGTTCTCTACAGTGCCGTCATGTGGAGTGCAGACTTCCATAAACATGCAGATATGATCCCATGCCAATTTGAATTCTTGCGACGGGATGCAAAGTTTGAAGAACAGTGTGGACTTAAATGGAGGGAATAGGCAATATGTGACTAATATGGTGATCACTCAATGTTTGACCTAATATGGAAATTCCAAAAGAGTACCTGGACAGAAATAAATAGAATTAATTGAAAGTCAATAGTAGGTTATAATTGGGCTTATACAAGTGCCAATAGGAAATGCTGACTTAAAGAAACTGTTCTTGTCTGTTGGTATTCCCTGCTACTTCAGCAAAGGGAATTCCAGAGAACTTATCTAAATAAACTGCATGAACCATTTCAAGGCAGGAAAAAGTGTACAAAAATGGACAATTAGAGCAGGACAATTAAAATCAAAGTGGGATGGAATACAATATCTTTAATAAATTACCTAAAAGTACTCATACCAGATTATCCTATATGATACAAGTGATATATTTACAAGTGAACCTAGAGTGTTCTCTATCTTGGTTTATGGCATGCTTTACAAAACCAAGATAGTTGTTTTTTTTTATACATGATTTATCATGTTTTGCAGGTAAAATAGTCAATATTTGGCCAAAATCAACTATATTATGTTTACATAACTTATTTTGTTGCATATATGCCAATCTGAGAGCTGACTACACATACATAGAGCCTTCAGGCAATACAAATCTATGTCTGTCATAGCTATAGTTATCAAAAGCCACCATCCAAAGTCAACTTGTGCTATTTTTGGAAGATTTCATACATTTTATTCTTATAAGTTTGTCACTATTTGACTAGAAATGTTCAGCATCCATTTGTTTTCCTACATCAAACTAGTACTATTCATAAATGCCGCCCACGTGTATGTGTTTCTATGGATACACTGGGAGGCTGTTCTTCCCTTTAGGTATCACGGTACCAATTGTTTTTCCATAGACCTCAATGCTAATGTTTTGTGAAATAAATGTACTTTCTATCCTACCTCAGCATGCATGTCACCCACTGTCACAGAAAACAATGTTGGATTGTCAATTTGACAAGGACAGAACCAGGTACGCCATTGCATTTAAGAGAGATAACTCTGCTGGAACTAGACAGGGGTAAGAGTTACCTAGTTACACCAGACACATTTTCAGTCAAGTGTACCACATTTTAAAAAAATCATAAAAAATACAAAATATGATATAGTTATGAATTAACATAATCTCACATGTTGCCAAGAGGCTCAACTTTTTTTAAGCCTAACAGAAAGTATAACTCTTACATAATGCACCAATCACAGCTAGTTTTGTGGTTTATTTCTGAATGCAATGTTCCCTACACCTTAAGCTCTGCCCACCTGGGGTTGTACAGTTGGTACCGTTATACCTGTAGTTAACAGTCATCGATATTTGTCCCTGCTCGTTGCTATTACCATCAGTGGATACAGACAAGGGAAATAACTCTCGGGTTGAAAAAAAAATGTATTGAGATACGTTGGATAAAGTTTCTAAGGCCAGATATATGAAAAAAATTCAGATACTGGACGACAAGGACCCGTATGAGATAGAGAAAAGTGAATGGAGTACAGATTTATTATCATGGCCGGAGGTCACATATCCCGACATTGTGAACTATTTAGTATATACGCAGAGTGCCTACACTTTACAAGAACTTAGAGCTTATAAATCTTTGGAAGCATATTATTATTTTTTTGTGTGGCTGGGTTGTGGATGTTGGACAAGTCACTATCAATGGCAGGTGTGTTGTGGCAGGAAAGGTAAAACACTCCCAGAGGATAAATAATGCCGTTTACAACCATGGGTAATTTGCTAGAAGAATGGAGCAATTATTTCTGGTCATTGTACATGTATGGCAGGTGTAGGAGAAGTCTGCGGTCACATCGGGGCACTTCTGTTTGCAGTGGAGGCTGCTGTAAAACTACAAAATTCTAAGACGGTAACAGAAGAAAAATCTTACTGGTTGCCCTGTCCTGTCCAAAAGGTCAGTACTTGTAAATGCTAAAACGTGAAAAGTCACTTAATATTGTTATGTCAATTAAGTTTTTCCCAAAA
The DNA here is from genome assembly GCA_016617855.1 of Megalonaias nervosa. Taxonomy (NCBI): domain Eukaryota; kingdom Metazoa; phylum Mollusca; class Bivalvia; order Unionida; family Unionidae; genus Megalonaias; species Megalonaias nervosa. Next base: position 8,797 of record JAECUM010040127.1, on the reverse strand, counting down.
CTCTGTAAAAGGCCCATGAACCAATCAACTTGGCATGAACTTGAGAGATTGATAAACATGTTCAAGCTTTCTAACATTACATTTCTATTCATAACACATTTTTGTTCCTAACAAAATAATTAAAAATAAAGTATAATGAAATGCTTATACTGATGTATAATGAAATGCTTATACTGACAAAGTAAACAATCAGCAACATTTTTACACAGACTTGGAACATAATATTCATTAAGAATACTACACAAATGCATGCATAAAATACAATCCATTTGAAATGATGATTGTTTATTTCTTATCTTTGAATTTAAATGTGGCTTAAATTTACATCCAGATAATTTTAATTTGTCTTCAGGTTCAATTCAAGACCATCCAGAAGACTGACTTCACTTCAGCTCAAACAAAGAAAAAGCTACTAGACAAAGCAGTCTCTGGGATTTAAACAATGCCTTTTAATAAGAAGAGAAAGCTACTAGACAAAGCAGTCTCTGGGATTCAAACAATGCCTTTGTATAAGAAGAAAAAGCTACTAGACAAAGCAGTCTCTGGGATTCAAACAATGCCTTTGAATAAGAAGAAAAGCTACTAGACAAAGCTGTCTCTGGAATTCAAACAATGACTTTGAATAAGAAGAAAAAGCTACCCATTGTAACAGAACCAACAAGTGAGAAATTGTCACAATTCTTTGCACCACTTGATTTGACAGGTAACATGCCTGTATTTTTGTCCCTTGTACCAGGGTATGCACAAAAGTATTTACCAAAAGCCTTGGATAACAAATATCTCAAAGTCCTAACTGAACTTTATCAGGAAGAATTTCTTTTTGCGATAAAGGAAGGTTTAATGCAATGCTGTGAAGAAATAATTCAGACCTTATGTGTGACACTATGAGAAAGTACCAGTTGTGAGAAGGACATCATAATCAGTGGTTTAACTTCAGGGCTGGTAGGGTAACAGCTTCAAGAATCAAATCTGTATGCCATACATCAACCGACAATCCATCAAAAAGTCTGATTAGGCAAATTTGTTACCCATCTGCGAAAGGATTCACTTCAGAACAGACAGAATGGGGATGTAAACATGCAAAAACTGCACAAAGGTCATGCATTGAAACCATGAGGAACAACCATGAGAATTTTAGTTTGCGTGAGAGTGGACTCGTCATTAATCCCTCTTATCCATTTATGGGAGCCACACCAGATGGTGTAGTATCATGTGATTGCTGCAGTGAAACATTAGTAGAGATTAAGTGTCCATTTTGTGCAAAAGATTCTCCTGTTTCAGATCCTGTTAATTGTTTAAAGACTGTAGATGGACAACTTAAACTTAAAACAACACATGCCTACTATTACCAGATTCAGTGTCAGTTGCTTCTTTGTGAAAAGGAATATTGCGATTTTATGGTATGGACAAATGTTGACACTTTTCTGCAAAGAATTTCATTTGATGCTGATTTCTGTCAGATCATGGTGGAAAAATCCAAGACTTTTTTTCAGTCAGTAATTTTACCAGAGTTGGTGGGAAAATCCTATTCCAGACCCTTGGCCAATGCAGAGTCATCAGATATAGTACAGGGCAACAGTCAAGCAACAAATCTGAATACCACTAAAGCACACAACTTGATATGTGTATGTCAAAAGGTTTATGTTGAAGATGAGGATGTAATTGGCTGTGACAACACTAACTGCCCATATGTTTGGCTACACTTCAAATGTGTGAAATTTAAGAGAGTTCTAAATGGAGATTGGTATTGCCCAGTTTGCAGAAAACTGCCACAATTTAAGAGGAAATAAATTTTCTCAATTTGTTGCGAGATAGATAGATAATTATTTTCAGATTTCTATAAACAAGGACAGAATATTACCTGAGCTGCTGAAAGGCAAAGGAATGATACATTATCATATCAAAGGTGTTACAGTAGATAAATCATGCTTTGATTATTGTGTATTCACTAATGGAGAAATTCTACATATTGAAATTCAGATAAAAATAGTCTCATTATATAAACTTGTTTTATTGAAAAGGCTCCCGACATCATTACTCCCTCCCCAAACCCCCCACACTAAAGCATTCAAAGTTACGTCCAGAAAAAGTCTATACTAGCTTCATTTTGACCTTTGAGTGACCCAGGCTGAAATTTCCATGCAGTTCTCTGCCAGTCAAGATGTATTCTCCAGCATTGTTGATAAACTAGAATTAAGGCCAATGAAGGGTGACAAAGATGGAAACTTGTAAACAATATGCAACCTTTAGTGACTGGGAGGAAGGAGATAGTGTAATATACAAGATAAATGCAATATATTTCTCACATTTTTTGATTTATTAGTCAAAAGGCACAACTAATTCACATAAATTGGTCAATGCCGAACATACTGTCACACTTTTATTGTTGGAGTTGTGTCACTTCTGCAATGGAGACAGTCAACTGGTATTGCACTTTGTAAAATGGTGTACCTGTTTCTGACAAGACCAATTACTCTTTCCTCGTGTATTCTGTTGTGTGCAATTTTCCTTGTTGCCTCTAGCTCAACTGGTGAGAACTGAGGTTTTCCTTTGGTGAAAGGGGGTATTTTCACTTCTGCGCACATTAGTCCCACACTTTCTTGAGTGTCGAATCCCCTATCCGCAAGTACTAAATCTCCTGGCACAAGTTTTTTTAAAAGACCACAGTTCTCAGCTATATATTTGTCTGATACTCTTCCACCCCATCCACTAGAGAGAAAATAAACTGCACCCTGTGGTGTAATTCCAATTGGAAATTTCACTGTGTTGTGGTGTTTGTAATTTGACCAGGTTTCTGCTATTGCCAATAAATTGGATGGTCTCTCAATAAATACCTCAAAGCAGTCAATCACTATTGATACTCGGACACCAAAATGTTTTCTGAATCCATCGGCATTGACATTTGTAACTCTTCTCTCTCTGGCCACAGAATCAAAGACTTCATCATAATATACATTATATGAATAATGTCTGAAAATGCTTTGTTTGCACAGCTGGGAGAAATGTGAAATCTGTACCCAAGGTCCTGCAAACTGAGATTTAGTCTAAGCTTCATTACTACTGTACCGCTTAACATTTGTTTGAGAAATTTCTGTGTCTGCTGTTGCAGGTCCCAGTCTTCAGGCGGGTACCCAATCTGGATTTTGTACAATCATACAGGTCAGCCTTCTTACCTGAAACAATAATATAGTGCATACAGTACATGTACATTTTGATAACACAATTTGTATTTCTGATGTTAAACAAATACATTTAAAAGCTTTGGCCTGCTTGGCTATTTATCTGGTTCTGCCTCATGCTCATTGCTAGCTGATTAATCGAGACATTATTTTGGAATTTCAAGGAACTAATATAACTGATTAATATATACATTTTGTCATTGCATCATTTTGATCAATCACAGATGTACATAATCAAATATGTAGGAACTATTAAAAGTTAGTGCAATTAAAACATAGAGTTTACTGATTACAAAATTATTTTTTTTGTCTCTCACCACAACATCTCTCTCTCTCTCTCACTCTCTCAATTGATTAGCCGTGGCCAAAACCAGGGCTGTGTTAAAATAGGATGAAAAAATCACTTTTTATGCAATAATAGTCTGGAAGCAATGACATATTTTCCAGTACCTACCGGTTATAAAATGATCCAAGCACACCTTATGATGTCATTTAGATGGGTCTGGGTTATATCCTTTGCGATTGATCCGGGCTAGCCAAAGTGCACCTCTCGGCTGATAACTGTTTTGTTTTTGGTCCCTGATTATAAATGACTCTTGGAATGTCAAAGAAGTGCTGTTGAACGCCTTTTTTATCAGCTCGGTTTGTGCAACCCCAAACAACACATGAGTTCACCATTGTTAACATGATTTCATATTTTCACTACAAAAGCTCGCCATACATCATGGCAGGCTGCGGAATTCTGGGTAGTTGTGTGACGTCATCAGAAAACCATCTGTTCCAAGAATTACGTCAGTTTGAGAGATAGCAACAAGCCATTGAGCTGCATAGGGATTGGAACTTCAGTTTGTGCAACTGTACTAGTGGTAAATAAAGTCTCCGCTTACTTTACAAATGTTTCAGTTGAACATAATGTTTATTTTCGCTGCATGTTTTGAATATCGAACTTTTAATCACATTTTCCAGCTTTACAATAGCAGTTTATGATAATTTTTTACACCTTCTGAAAACTGGTTAAAGTTACGGAAAAAAATCAAATGCCTTACTGAGACGGACTTGTCAGGGTTGGCGGGTCTGCCATGTATCAGACATTATGTGATTTGAAGTTCATTAGAAATTCTGAGATATGATCACCCTGTATCAGACATTGTGTGATTTGAAGTTTATTAGAAACTCTGAGATATGATTACCCTGTGTCAGACATTATATATGTGATTGGAAGTTCATTAGAAACCCTGATATAAGGTCACCCCGTATCAGACATTATGTGATTTGAAGTTCATTAGAAATCCTGAGATAAGGTCACCCCGTATCAGACATTATGTGGTTTGAAGTTCATTAGAAACCCTGGGATAAGGTTACCCAGTATCACACATTATGTGATTTTAAGTTCATTAGAAATACTGAGATAAGGTCACCCCATATCAGACATTATATGATTGGAAGCTAATTAGAAATCCTGACATGAGGTCACCATGTATCAGACATCATGTGATTTGAAGTTCATTAGAAACCCTGAGATAAGGTCACCCCATATCAGACATCATGTGATTTGAAGTTCATTAGAAACCCTGAGATAAGGTCACCCCATATCAGACATCATGTGATTTGAAGTTCATTAGAAACCCCGATATTAGGTCACCCCATATCAGACATTATGTGATTACCTTTGCCAGGCATCAATTGCAAAATTGTTGGCTTTAGCATGTGTGCTATGGCTCTGATAAATAAAATCGACTGCCATGACTACAGTGTGTGTTATGTCTCTGATAAATAAAGTTGACTGCCATGACTACAGTGTGTGTTATGTTTCTGATAAATAAAGTCGACTACCATGACTACAGTGTGTGTTATGTCTCTGATAAATAAAGTCGACTGCCATGACTACAGTGTGTGCTATGTCTCTGATAAACAAAGTTGACTGCAATGACTACAGTGTAGTAATGATTGCATGTTTTCTGAAAGTTGAAATTTTTGGGTGCAAATTTTGGCAATTACTGTTCTTACATTGATGTTTCAGGTAAAATATGAACTTACCTTTTATTTGATTGACTTTATTTGAAACCATAGCAACTTGCATCAAACTATTATATGCATTAGTACTGTGTATGGCCTGCTTGGTCACCATGGTGCCAACTCATGTCCATTCTGTGCATGGCCTGCTTGGTCACCATGATACCCATGTCAGTTGATTCTCTGCATTACAGCTGTGCATATTCTCTTTGATAACCATGATACCAACTCGTGTCAGTCCATTCTGCTCATTACAGCTGTACACAGCTGCTTGGTCACCATGCTACAAATTTGTGTCAAACTGTTATGTGCATTACATCTGTGAACTGCCTGCTTAATCACCATGCTACAAACCTATGTCAGTCCATTTTCTGTGCATTACAGCTGTGCATGACCTGCTTGGTTACCATTCTACTGACTGATGTCAATCCATTCTGTGCATTACAGTGGTACATGGCCTGCCTGGTCACCATACTACCAACTCATGTCAGTGCATTATGTGCATTACAGCTGTGCATGGCCTACTTGGTCACCATGCTGCCAACTCATATCAGTGCACTATGTGCAGTACAGCTGTGCATGGCCTGCTTGGTTGCCATGATACCATCTTGTGTCAATCCATGCTGTGCATTACAGTTGTACATGACCTGCTTAGTCACCATGATACCATCTTGTGTCAATCCATTCTGTGCATTACAGCTGTACATATTGTTCTTGGTTGCCATGATGCCATTTTGTGTCAATTCATTCTGTGCATTACAGCTGTGCACGGCCTACTTAGTCACCATGATACCATCTTGTGTCTATCAATTCTGTGCATTACAGCTGTGCATGGCCTGCTTAGTCACCATGATACCATCTTATGTCAATTTATTCTGTTCATTACAGCTGTGCATGGTGTTCTTGGTAACCATGCTACCAACTTGTGGTGATCCATTCTGTGCATTACAGCTGTGCATGGCATTCTTGGTCACCATGATACCATCTTGTGTCAATCCATTCTGTGCATTACAGCTGTGCATGGTCTGCTTAGTCACCATGATACTGTCTTATGTCAATTCATTCTGTGTGTTCTTGGTCACCATGATGCCATCTTGTGGCAGTCCATTCTGTGCATTACAGCTGTGCATGACCTGCATAGTCACCATGATACCATCTTGTGGCAATCCATTCTTTGCATTACAGCTGTGCTTGGCATTCTTGGTCACCATGATACCATCTTGTGTCAATTCATTCTGTGCATTACAGCTGTGCATGGTGTTCTTGGTCGCCATGCTACCAACTTGTGACAGTCCATTATGTGGATTACAGCTGTGCATGACCTGCTTGGTCACCGTGATACCATCTTGTGTCAATCCATTTTGTGCATTACAGCTGTGCATGGCATTCTCAGTCATCATGATATCTTATTGTGTCAATCCATTCTGTGCATTACAGCTAAAAACCTTCCAATCCATATGATTTTACCTTAAGTCTTTTGGAAAATGGTCCTTAAAATGCAGACTTATTTATGGAAATACAATTATTTGCAGTTAATTCTGGATACTGGCATGTCCATGTTTGATTCAGAATCGGGGTTTTGTATTTGATTCACTGGATTTGGTCAGGGGACCGCACTAACCTTACATTAGTACTTGAGATACTTTTATTATGTGAAACATCTGCATCATCATGCTGTTGTCTAGGTGATGTTCTACAGTCTCATATTTTGCATAGGGTTAGATTTTTTAGAAAAATAATTTTCTGGGTTTTCCTCATTGTTTATGCTGGCTATTAATAAAGCCTTGTATATATTACCTATCGTTAAAAGTGCTTTTAATTCCATTTAATTTGGTGTATGATTGCTGGGTAAAATTTGGGTTATTGTGTGTACAACTTGGCAATGTGCACCTATTAAAAAACTGCTAGCTCCGTTACGGTCATTTTTATTTCCTGGTCTGAAGATATAAGTTGTTAAAAAAAACTAGAGCTGATAACGTTTTAAAAATTTTATATATTTTGGAATTCATTCATTGCACTTCCAGAATGTGTTATGGTCTACTCTGGGTTTTTGAGTGCATGAATGCATGGTTATAGGGGTTTCAAAGGTGACCAGTCAGGGCAACATCACAAATGGTTTGACAGTTGGTTGCATTGTGTGGTCAAGTAACCAAAAGAATAACTACAATAAAGTTTATGTTTAGCTAGAAAAATATTTTATTAAAAAATGAAATTGGTGTTTAATGGCTGTGTGGAAATAAAAATAATACATCTTAGCTGACTATAGTTTTGTTTGTTTCTTTATTATTGATAAAATAAAAATATATTGATTTGAAAAACTGTCATTATTTTGAATAGAAATTTCATGTAAGAATGTTCATGCATGTACCTTCTTTACAAAACTTGTACATTTTGTGGAGATTCAGATTTAGCATGTAACTGGATATAAGGTTGACAGCCTGTGTGGGCCTCCAACCTACATTGGTTCTGCAACAACCTGGTTGGGTTTCTTAACCATGTTAAAACTAAAATGAACTTGTCTGGTAATAACGAGAACACAAATACTCTTTTTACATGTTGCTTGTAACTTTCTATTTAAATTCTGCCTTGTAGTACATAACAATACTAATTTATTATGGTCAGAATCCAGGTGGTCAACCCAAACAGGTGCTGATTTTGCCACCTTATAGATGGACTGTTATCATTAGTAATTTCATAATGGGTCTGTACTATTATTACCATAGTGGGGACTTCCACTAGGCTGCTTCTCTTATCATTGTTCAATCTTACTTTTAACCCTGGTTATTTACCACCAGATAAACACATTGAAACCATGTAACAGTTTTGACAAATTGTTAACAATCCCACCTTGTAATTTGTGCTGTGAGTATATATAGCCCAAAGCAACCAACCAGAATAAATATTGTCATTCAGTTAGTGCATTGCTGTTAAGCTGAGTTCAACCTAAAAACAAAACTCAAAAGTGATCATTGGGGGGCACACGGCCTGAGCTGGATGTCGCCCCTGTTGGGTTACACTGCTCCCCCAAAGAGGCACTTAGCCCTAGGCTGGGCTTTTAGCCCAGTGCTGGGCCTTTGCGATACTGGTTGACCTTTGACCTTTGACACTCAGTTTCAGTCTTTATCTACTCTGCTGGCGAGGAACGGCGGCAAGGGAACCCAGAAGAAGGCAGCACAAAGGGACACGAAGAGCCCCCGGGGCAGCCACACAGGGCACCTAAATGGCAACAGCAACGGTGATTGACACCCCCAAATGGCAGGACCGGGTCAAATCTAGTCCAGTTGTACTAGCGGACTGCCCTATACCAAAATTGTGTTAGTCACCTGTGTAATTGGTTCACGCAATTGGTTACGGTTTTGAATTTTGAATTTTGAGTTTTGAATATTTGTGTGTTTGAATTTTGTGTACAGAGTGTACTTGCATATTTGCCAAAAGTGTTAGCCAATCAGTTAAGAAGTGAGCCCTCTTTTTAATATTTATGGTGATTGTTTTATTTTTGGTGTTTTCATTTTAGACGGTGGATCTAAAGGGTCAAGGTAGTTTTTGGCCCGGGTTTTCGTGTGCCAATTTGAAAACCCTTAGTTATTAAGAGAAATGGGGGGGGG